>JBAMJV010011640.1:0-40619 GCA_037951105.1 Echinarachnius parma
TACTCTTTCACACTTACATGAACAATTCTTCGATTCTTCTCACCGACGCCTTTTTCTGCTGAGCATTCGTGACAAATTAGAACCAGACTAATATATTATTAATCAATCAAGGACGTTTGCCAACCCTTGTCCTGGTTGTTACACTAGCTTTCCACATTAGTATACAAATAATGAATGTTTATAGGTGCAATGGTACGAATATTTGCATGAGGTGAAAGATGGAATGTTACACTTCAACGAGAGCGAAGCGCGAATGGAAACAACATCATTATTTGTTTTATATGACATGAATGATATGACTGAATGATGAATGATATGAGTTTTTTAATCAAAGCGAGTAATGATAAAAGTAGCATTAAAGCTAAATATCTGTTGTCGGAGATCCAAGAAAAAACATCAAAATCACTTAATTTTAAACAATACACATGTACCCATTTATGATGTATAAGAAGGTCGAAGATATTGTTTTTCTCTGTTTGTAATAATCAATGTAAAAAATCTATTAATCGTGAATAAAGATCGCAACGGTTATTGTAACTACTTATCTTGTCCTACAAACTTATTCAAGATTTAAATCAGAGGTCTTAACTTTGAAATCGGGATTGTCGATTATGTCTTTAAATACACCAGATATTCATGTTATTTTGTAATCGTTGCCCCTCAAAAACGAATATAGACAGAAACGTGTCCTCTTGGATAAATGTTAGTCTCGTTCTAAATTTTAAAAAAAAGAAAAAGCATTGAGTTGAAAGTCAACAATCGATCGTTTGAGTGTTAATATATACATCAATTTGTTGTATATAAATGAAATTCATCGTATATATACCGGAAATTCTTTGTCTATGGAATAATATCAGAAATCATATTATTTGTCTGGAAATGTCATTGTTCTTTCCATATAAATAGTGAGATTTTTTTTTTGTTTTTTTTGTATATAAGGCGGTGAGTTATTAAAGGGATAGTTCAATTTGGGTTTAGAGAGCGCTTCGAGAGGATATTTACTTTGCGAATTAATGAAATACTAAATTTGAGAAGAACGCATAATTTATAAAACAGAATAAACTTTTGTTTGATCAAAATCGGTTCAGAAATAGCTGAAATATCTATTAGTATATCTGATCGGAATAACTTTTGGGGAACAGCTTTTATTCAATCATTTATATTTCAAAGTCCTACACATTTTTGATAATATGCCAAAATGTTTTTAAAATGTTGAAGATGATCTCTCTATTAAATAATTATTTAAACCAATCATCACATTCGCATTGTCGAGATATTTTTTAAATGGGTTGAAACTCTATGTGTTTGGAGGGCGCCCTCATGTAGTTAACGGCTCGTTTTTTTTAAATGTAAACAGCCTTGGAAACTTAACCGTTTGTTTTCCATTCAAGGCGTCATTGAATTGTGCCCGTTTTAATGATGGCTTACGAGCTTAAGTTATTAAAATTATATTTGACCAAGACTGAACTATCCCTTTAAATCCACTGCCTTGGTGGCATAGGGCATATCGAGGCAGGAGGGGGCAGAAGGGTCTAGAAGGGCTACAGCTGCCCCCCCGTCCCCCCCCCCCCCCCCCCCTCCTCCCTGCCCTCGAGAGTTTTGAAACAAATATACATTTGAGCAGAAAGCATCCCATATTCCGGCAAAAAACATCACTACCCGTTCTCGTGTCCATAACCTCACATACGTTTGTGTAAAATACATTTACTTCCGGTCATGACCGGTCAGCCGATGTTAATAATTAAAGGCGTTAATGTGATATTCAGTTAACCGATCTTAGCCTCACTTCAAAACACCAAAAGACATCCGCTGGAACGCCTACAGAATAAACTATGGAATAAAATGGTTAAATAAACATTGCCTGGTTACGATGCAGCTCCCAACGCGTGTGCTTTGCTAGTTTAGTATGAGTCTGGCGCCCGCAAGTGGCCGCTCTCGAACGTTGGTTTGATATGTATACGTGGTATTAAAGATGAGAGAGTATTTTCACTTGTGGTACGCTGTGAAGGAATGCATGCATGGGAATCTTTCTTATACAAGCTTGACAGGGAACTTTAGTACGTATTTTAGACAAACTTGAGATATTGTACTAGCTCCGTAGGCTTTGTTGACCTTGTTGATTCAATTATAATCTCTACAATTAGACATGTAACATCTATACACTGTATATCAGTAATGAATTAATGACTGAATCATGATAAAATAAAGCAAACATGCATGCTATGAACGGGGACATTTAATCATCGTTGACATACCCGAGATAATGTACCTGCTTCATAGGCTTTGCCGACATGTTTATTCAGTTATATCTATACAATTAGACATGTACAATTTATAAATCAGTAATAAATTAATGACTGAATTATAATAAAATAAGGCAAACCTGTATGCTATGAACAGGAACATTTAATCATCGTTGATAGACCCGAGATAGTGTACTTGCTTCATAGGCTTTGCCGACATGTTTATTATATATATATATATATATATACAATAAGACATGTCATATCTAGATTTTAGTGTTACAGGTAATGAATGAAATAATCAAATGAAGCAAACCTATATCATAGTATATTATGTAACTAAAACCCATGTTTCGCCCAAAGTCTCAGTAGAAAAAAGATAAACGTTGTTGACTGTTGAGACGGATTAGGCCTTTGTAACATAAATATCAATTGTTTCCTTTAGGTACCATTTGGCATAATTGATACAATTTGCAATGATAACAAAACATAGATATTTCATAATCAAATGCACTGCTTGTGTGTTCTCACACATTTTTAAAGGAAGAGGTAATGTTTTGTTTTTGCATTTCACAATACAAAGTTTGGTGGGGTTAAATGAATAGTGGCGAAATAGACTTGCACAGGCAAAATATACCCATTGCTTACAAGATATATAGAGTTAACACATAAGATTCCCTTATAATGTATGGTTTACATAATTTAAATAAAATAGTGTCTGGCTTAGAGTGCCACGAGTTTCCATTACATTTAAAAAAAATTAAGCTTTATTTGTTTAATTCATGCCAGAATTACGCTCTAGATAACCAAATGACACTATTAAAAAATATCAACAAAAGTTGATTTTTTATGCTGTTTTCTGATGTTTAACTTATTGCGACCAAGGATCAAGTGGACTATACATTACTATTTCATATACATATATACATATATTTATGCCATGTATAAGACTGAAGGGGTTAATTGAATTACCCGGATGAGACGGTATCAAATTAAGTGGACTCAATGTCATACTTACTTTTAAATCCATTATGTATGCATATCATTCAGACCGCTATAAATCCATGTTGGAATCAATAGCCTCGCATTGTAATATACTACTAGTATAGCTCCTTTTTAATAAGATACGTGTGCTAAGCTGCGCTGACAATTATATAGATTTTGGCATATATATAGACGCTTTCTTTATTGAGCTACACAGTCATCTGGACACGCAACGTTATAAATGCATGCGATCGAGGCTATATATACAATAGCGGGAATCATTATTAATACGCCGCTAAAGACATTATACGTTTCAAATGTGTTTTATTTATCAAAAAGGTAACGCAACATAATTCGTTATCTTATGAGAAAGCGTAAATGCAACTCTCTCCTAACGAATGTTGTTTACATCGGACATAGTCTCGGTCCGTTGTTTGCACATTACTCTGTTGACTAAGAACTCAATCAATTAGGAATCAAACTTAATCATATTATTATGTTACGTTATTCAATTATAAAGACAAATTCGATGTCATATAACCTTACCTTGTCAGATGCCAGCAGAAAGCGATGATTAGAAGTGACTTCCCAGTGGTGGTCGCCATTTTTATGCCCTTGCGATTTGAGTTTTCTTGTTATTTAAGATGACACAGAACACCTGCTTGCACCCGGGCGGCCAAATTGAATTCTGTCTCTGTTTCAACCGAACGCAGTGTTTTCGTCCACCTTTTTGTTCGGTTTTACTCGTTATTTTCTTTTCATCAGTGAATATTCGGTGAGGTTATTTGCAGCTACGCACCGCTGAAGAATCGGCGAAGTACTCGAGAACAGCAGAATTAATAAACGAGTTATACAGCCAGCGACTCTGATTGCTAAAACAAATCACTATCTCTCGGCTTGAAAGGCGGGAATTCGGGCATTGCAGTTTGTCTTCTTGTTATCTCCTCTCTCTTTCTTTCTTTTTTTCTTCCTGTCTCAACAGTATTAATAGTGTAGCAGACGATTCCACGAGATGTTAAAGGCTTTACAAAGTTAGAAGCCAGTCTTGTGTGAGGCCGGATCTGACATCTGACCCCTGACCTTTGACCTCCACTTGCTTTCCCAAAGTTGCACATGTAGAGTACATACTAGTACAGAGAGGCGGATCGCTATGAAGGAAGTTCTAAGTGCGCCGGGAAAATATGGGAATGTGTTGGTTGTGTGCGGTAAAGCGAGCGAGCGGGCGAGAGAGAAAGCACCAATAGGCCGGCGAGTTGGCGCATGCCGCTAGCTGCCTGAATAGAAGCAGACGATAACTATTTGCCGCGAGACGCCGGGCCGGGTTTGATCAGAGTTTGCGCGGGAAATGGGTGCGTGATGCATGTTGGGAAGAGTGTACTTGCTAACACTTCTCAGTCTCTTGCTCTCTCTCTCTCCCTCTGTATTTCTTGCCTGTAGCATTAACGAGGTGAATGAAATCACGTTCTCCTATATCTCATTGTAGTCCAATTATGTCATATAAATAATGCAAACGTATTCATCTTGAATGAAATGCCATGTCTGTTTGAACTTGATAAAATTAATAAGCACATATTTAGTAGAAAAAAATACAACAAATTAAGACAAGGCCAAAGAATCTGGACTGATTATAGAGAAAGAGTCGTGTGCACTCTGTGCGTTCTACTTTTAAATGCTGAACGTTTAACATTACTACATATTCACACATTAACATACATTAAACACTCTTTCCAGCTTCGATTAACGTTTGGAAAATGAAAATGCTCGTAAGACCAATAATGACATTTCTATTTACAAGACAGTTATAAAGAAAATATAGCTTGTTTACGGGCACCGCTCTGCTATTTTCTCCCCGGCAACCCCGTGGCGATCAAACCATCCATATTACGAACATTTAATGGCGTGTAGCGGGGCATAACCTTACGTATCCCCCTTTATCAAAACAAAGAGGCCTTCGCATTATTAAACGAACATACATTGCTTGATTCGTACCAAAATAGATACACCCACCCCCCCCCCCCCCCCCCCTCCTCATGTATCCACGGGCGGCCCTACATGGTGAATTTCATCACGTTATGGGTCTAAACATGGACGCAATATATAGAGTGAGGAAATCCTAATAACAAAAAAGTGTGGAGTGCGTGAATGGACGGTGGATTATCTTAATGAACAGATGAACTGGGCAACGTTAATACACACGCACCTCTTAATAAAAACAGGAGTCTGTGAGAATTGCGGTCGATCGAGAGGGGAGGGTGTGTCTTTAATATTACTTGAATAAAATTACGAATGTCGGGCAGCTTTTCAAAATACGTGGAATATTGATTGTGGAAATGTTAACCGATATCAATAAACAATCACATAGCTAAGTTGCTTGCACTACCTTTGTATGCGTTTTTAAAAATATTTGTTCAGCAATTTTACTCAACAAACATGTTCACATCTTCGTACGATAACACAGCATTTCTACGTGTTTGATTAATACATACGTTGTTGCTGTTAGCGCTCATATCTCGAAAGATTGGATGGTACGATAAGTTAAAACGAAAGTTATCAAACTGCAGTCTTCTTTTACTTAATTTGTTTTTAACAACTGAAATAATAATGTTATCAATAATTTATTGTATATCATTCTTCAAAACAACGACTTCAGTGTTGCTGCAGGGTTCTGTCTGTATAAATGTACGTGTTTGTCGGTGTGTGTGTGTGTGTGTGTATGTGCATATATTTATAAATGTGTGTATGCATATTTATGTGAGGTTGTGCGTTTGTCAAACGAAACCAACTCTTTTGATAGATGCGCGTTTACGTATTATTTCGTTCAGCATACAGCACACTTTCGTCCATAATTGATATACGTTAATGTATTTTTGTTTTCATTATAGTATACAATAACTTGTTTGCATAAAGCCTGTTTACGTTGAAACTCGTTCACATCTCATTTCACATCCGCCTAGCTTAATGACATGCTTTTGGACTCTCGGCGTCTCTGCGGACCTAGCGCTAAAATCTCTCAAGCGGCAAAATACCCATAGTAGATGGGTGGACGCTGAGGTGTAGCCATGTTAGATTGGGGTTATGGAACTGCCCCCTTTGGTGTTCCTTTCTCCCTCCTAAACGCACCCCTCCCTCCCACACCATCCCACGTGCGAGGAGAGGAACGCACCACCGGTGAATTGTCTACCATCCGTCTGGAAATATACAACACCATAATTGTTCAATATAAAGTCATGATTTCCCAACTGCGACCCCCCCCCCCCCCCCCTCCCCCTATCCACTTTTCTAAATGAGTTCAAACTGGCTACGCCATTTGGCGATCTTGGTAGGTGGTGGATAAACAAGGTGGAGGATATAGCACGGTTGGATGCGCGGCAGAGAGACCATTAGGAAATATGTACCAACTATATTGGATTTCAGGCGGATAACCCGAGCCCACTGAGCATGATCTTTTCTGCCTTCATTTCTCCTCCAAAGATCTTCTTCCCAGTCTTCCATTTTTTCTTTCTTTCTTTACCGTCCTTCTACCTGCTTCCCAACTTTTTTTATTTCATGATTATCCTCTTCTACTTCTTCGTTATATTAGGAAACCAGAGATGCCCGCTTTCAATTTAGTATACCGTTCATCGGACGGACGTATTTAGCCAGTATTGTTCACGTAGGTTTTATATTTCGCTTTGTAGAACATGCGACGTGGATGGTTAGTGTTCACATCACGCTTTATATTCATCATCATAATTTATCGATTCTGTATATAATTCATCGTTTTGATCATAACTATCAGCATAATCATAGTTATTAAGATTATCATAAACAAGACATAAACGACTATTAATACAATTTATACAAAAATTAGTTTCACACTACCTATAACTATTATGTTTACAACACCACCATCACAACCACCACCTCCACCACCACCACCACCACCACCACCACAACTACAAGTAAAGCATTCTCTACTATCTTCTTTTATACGATAATAATTTAAACGAATTCCCTTTCATATTTATGGCGGCTCTTAAAACCTGACTATCATCACCAAATTGAGTAATGTAAAGATATGTTTAAAGTGAGGCCTGTAAAGTGTCTAACTCCACGAAAATTACTCGGAGCTTTCTCGTTTCTCTTCTACCGTGTTGTTTAGCTTATGGTATGAGAAGAATAGAATAGGGTTAGATTTTTTCAAATGCCCCTTTAGTATGACGATATCTATCATTCAGCTCAAAAGCGTTAACAAACGGTCATGAACCTCATTAAAGGGACAGCCAAATTTCAAAAGTTGCGAGGTTATTGTCTTATATGAAAGAAAATGTCATTTAATACCATGCCTGAACAAATTAGGGCTTGAAATTTCTTTTTCGTGGAGTTATAGATCTAAATCTAATATACCATCGTCCAACAGTTAATTGTGCAGTATACGTGTGTTCACCCGTCGAGAAAGTTCGCTCACGGATTTCAAAAAGTGCCACAGCGCTATGCGTGACCCCTATGTGACCCGCGCTAGCTGCGTGACCCGCGCATACATAACAATAGGTAAGCGATTACTAAGCAAAATAACCAAACCTCGCTTAAACTGGCTACATGTAATTATATATTCTCAATTTTTGAGATCTTTTTCCGTGACATATCTTTACGAATGTCGGCTTCACAATACCTTTACAAGAATAAGTACAATATTGTTGTAATATTATGCTAAATCAGTTAAACTCCTTTATTGACCGATATATAGTTTGATGGAGGGACGCATTCGTTTTTCATTCATAGAATCCAAATTACAGGGCTGTTTGATCTGATTTTTTTTGTGTGTGTTACATTCATCCCCATCCGTCAACTGGAAACTGTTCAGACGTTTTGTAAAAGAGGGACTGTCCCTTTAACGTCTGTTGTAAAAGCTGACGCATATTTTCGCTTATTTAACCAGGAAAGCAGTGTTCTTTTTCAATGAAACTTTCACACATCATTCAGACATAATTATCTTACAATGATACTGGTACAGGGCTGAAGTCTCAAATGTCATTTTGGGCAATATCTCACACTTTACAGGCCTCACTTTAAGTTGAACTCCAAGAATGTGGAGGCAAAATAAAAAGT
Organism: Echinarachnius parma; assembly: GCA_037951105.1. NCBI lineage: Eukaryota > Metazoa > Echinodermata > Echinoidea > Clypeasteroida > Echinarachniidae > Echinarachnius > Echinarachnius parma. The sequence continues at coordinate 8,316 of JBAMJV010011640.1, forward strand.
ATCCACCGGCAAATTTTAACTGTGTACACAGTCAGTGCGATGAGTTAGCGAATATCCATTTGCATGTTTACGCGGCCATTGAACATCTGTTTAATATAAATGTCTCAGACATTATTTAGAGGACATATCAGAACACATAAAAAAGTTTGATCAACCATTCAGCCCTTTGGTTTTTTGCATGCACATGTCAAAAAAGGTACTTGATCCCTTTAAATCTGATGGCAAGGCATAGTGGCCTGTCAAGAGATGAATGTATGCGGAAGAATAAGGGTGGAATGTAGATTCGGGGAGGGGTGGGTGATCAACGTTATAATTTCTTTTCATTTTTTTTTATTTCTTTATACAATGACGACTTCTACTACATGTCGGGTGATTTTGTTAGACGTAGATGGTGGGCGTGATTTTTTTCTCTCACATTTCTAGATTACTTCGCTAAATGCGTTGACAATTCCTTGAGTGGCTATGTCTTCTATTTTCCCTTTTCTCTCCTTGGACAAAACAAAACGGTCTCAACATAATAATGCATTTCTCGGCTCTTCCTATCTAAGGTCATTTTATAACCTAGGGAAATCTCCGTCAGATTATGCTAATTTATTTGCATACAAACCAATACTCGACAATCGACTCCGGCCTTCCATGAACGTAATATGATATCTCGTCCCTAATACGGCCGCGGGAAGGCATAGGGGAAGTCGAGAGCGTGTTGTTGCGTCATAACGCCGGAGTGTCGCGGATCAGCCAGGGTCAGCCCCATAGGCGCATGGCACTGGGCGCTAAGGGGCTAGACAACACCCCCCCCCCCCCCCCCCCCCCCCATTCAAGACTCTAACACGTCAACCTCCTCTTCAGAGTTTTTGATGTTAGGGCAAAAGCCCCCTCCTACTCGGGCAAACTCTCAAATACATTCAGACACGCCTGTCACGTTTTCAGGCAAACTTATAGCTGTTTTCAAGCGAGAATCACAGACTAGTATTACATTTGTAGTACACCGAACAACTTATTAAACTAGCTTGTTAATAAGTTAATGGGTTGGTTTTACGTATACCATAATCACTGTTTATTCGTTAATATGTAGTTATTTCCTTTCCACGTTTCTCTTCATTGGTAACATACAAACATACGTGTACATGCGTAGCTCAAGTACGACATAAAAAAGAGGGTACTATGAAAATATTTTTCGTTTATAAAGGTTCTTGTTGATATCTATTAGTATACATTCCGGAGGTGACGTTTTGAAAGACAATTAAGAATGAGTTCACAGATTCAACTGGTTTTATACTGCAGCTCAAGTGTGTGAAAGAAATGAAGCTAAATCCTAACCGGTTCCTTACTGTAATTGCGTAAAGTTAAAGGTAGTTCAGATTCGTCAAATCAGATGCGCGGCGCCATCTTGCGTATGCGTTGCGCACGGTGCGTAATGCACGTTAGCTCATAATGCAGTGCGCACAAACTAGCCTAGTTCAAAATGGCGACCCGCTGTGTAGCATACCACCAGGTCCCCGTTGGCGATGGGTTAAACTAATTCTGGTCTATTCCTTTTCTCACTGTTTATCTATAGTATACACTTCAAAGGTAGCATGCGAAGTCAAATTTGGTTTAATTTACCGTTTCAACTGGTTTACTGCAACTCAAGTACATGTACGAGAAAGAAAAGAATGTATATCATATACAAGTTGTGTTGCTTTTCTTATTGTTATCTATAAGTATTCACTCCAGAGGTGACATTTCGAAATAAAACTCAGAACAATGAGTTCACAGGTTCAACTGGTTCAACTGGTTCACTGCAGCTCAAGTACAAGTAAGAAAAGATGGTAAATACTGAAGTAGTTCTCTTTTTTCCCATTTTTACTTCTCCTTTTGTTTGTCTAAAGTATACACTTGAAAGGTAACATTTCGAAAGAAATGACGGACGGGGCTTATTTAGGGCGTCATCGATCTTGACAAGTGTCAGACATGATACTATTTAGGTTATCAAGTCGACACTCAAATTCTGCGTGCTTATGCGTCTCTGTGTCTAGCCGGGTATATCCTAACTGACACTCCTACCGTATCATCTTGTGAAAAAGAAGGATATTTTCAAAAATGATATAGGGGAACACAATGCCAGGCCGGTCTTGCTTGAAATATGATTGGGAGAAAATGATACAAAATATATAATTCTATACACGGCTATCATTATTACAGTCATGTTATAGTTTTTAATAATAAAATACATTGACAAAAGTGATATTCGAGTCACGGAAAATATCTTCTCACAAACAAAAATAATAATTCAGTACACCCTATGTTATAGTGTGAAAAATCATACATGTACATTCCTATTTTAAAAAAATGTAATTATAGAATCCTACGCAAAATAACAAACAACATCGAAATCATTGTATCTTTAAAATCACACTTCATATTTATTTTGATGTAATACGAAATTAACAAGAAAAAGCAATCGAATGTCATGAAGATAGAATATGCAATTGACCACAAAACTTCCCACTAAAAATTATATTCATTAGCACGCAACATAAAGAAGGTTATACAAAAAGTATGATAATCCAAGTCAAACTAAACTGTAAATCTGTTCTTTTATGATAGAGATACAGACAATATATCAGAGCCAAGGTATTCGCAATTAAAGACGTCGAGTCGACGTTCGCATTATACTGTCTTATATATTCAAGAACTTGTACGTTCTGACGTCGATTACTTGTATGTTCCTACAACATGTTCTTGTATGCTCTCGTATCTTGTGTGTTCTGATTATTTGTTTGTTCTTATTATTTGCATGTTCTTTGTACTTGTATATTCTTCGTACCTACTCTATATGTTTTGATTTTGTATATGTTCCTACTCTTATTACATGTATATTCTGAGTATGTGTTTGTTCGTATTACTTGCTTGTTCTTATTACTTGTATGTTCTTGTTACCTACTCTATTTATGTTTTTGTTTGTTCTTATTACACCTGTATGTTTGTATCACTTAATTGCACATTCTTTGTACCTATATGTTTGATTTCTTTCATGTTCCTATTACTTGCATACTCTTATTACTCGTGTGTTCTGATTATGGGTATGTTCTTATTACCTTTATTTTCTTGTTACCTGTATATGTTTATTACTTTCGTTCAGGTGTATGGCCTCGATGGGCGGATCAGAGCAATCTAAATGACAATTTGACTCGGATAATGTTTTTTGGAGCAAGGACGTCCGTCTGAACTAGTTCCTTTCTTTATTTATGTATCTACCTCTCATCTCTTGTATCCTATGCGGGTCTTTGTGGCATCACCGCAGCATCTTAACCCGGATTCGCCTCATACCATTTCCCCATTTTGTTTTTGTTACATATATCATGTTTTTAAAAGATATTTCCAAGCATATGAGGGAAACACCCGGACCAGCCATAAACTGTTTTTCTTAGGGGTCTTGCGCATGTTGATTTCAACCCTGTAAAACGGAACATTACAAGATCATTACACATTAGGTTCATGTAATCGTCGACACTTTCTACACATTAAGACACATAGAGTAATGGCAACAGGAATGGTCATGTTACTTTAATTTATATGAGTTTATGCAAACAGGTATAATCGATATTCAGGCCATTCACCAAATTCATGAAATTGATGTATTACCAATGTTATAGTGTTTCTACATACAAATTAGAGGGCAACATTGTCGTACTATGTACGCCGTCCTTCAATACGATTAAAACAATTGGTAATAATTATACTACTACTACTACTACTACTACTACTACTACTACTACTACTACTACTACTACTACTACTACTACTACTACTACTACTACTACTACTACTACTACTATTACTACTACTACTACTACTACTACTACTACTACTACTACTACTATTACTACTACTACTACTACTGCTACTACTACTACTACTACTACTACTACTACTACTACTACTACTACTACTACTACTACTACTACTACTACTACTACTACTACTACTACTATACTACTACTACTAGTATTACTGCAACTACTACCAAACATTATCATTATTACTACAATTGGTATTAACAGACTAAGTAATATTGATAATATCTCAACATTACACACATGAAAGTAACAATTATAACAGCAACAAAGATTGTCCATACCATTAAAAAGGGTTACATTGCATTCGATACCAAGCTTTTATTAAGTATTTATAGCTGGCCATGTCACCAGGGCGACGTTAATCACACTTGGTGTTAATTAACACAATTAATAAATGCGATAAGACCGCAACCTTTTAAGTACAAATATATGTACGATAATTACAGTATAGCCGCTAGTCACTTAGACATACACAACCCCAATTAAAAACATTTCGTATTATGGTATTATAATAAAATGTTTCATTCGTGAATAATAGTGGCTTGAGTATATTGACACAAAAGCGCACGCAATTATAAATTATATTGGCATTTGAGCAAGGCCATAACTTGAAGGCAGCACCAGTCATTACGTCTCTAATTTTCACTCACATGCACGCTAATAAAATCCGTAAGCAGTGCCTTTTCTTCGGCTTGTGTCGATCATTTTTCCCGGCGTCCGTTCGTCCGTTACAATCGATGCAATCAATATCAACATGTGTTTAATTGGTTCAACATTCCATTCACCGGAGAAGCGATTACAGAATATTACGAATGCACGCGTTACGCATGTGCGTAATTAATTGGCTCAACATTTCGTGCAATGTAATTATTACAATAAATAATGTTTACATCTTTTTTTGGTTTTATTGTACATGGGTAAAATGTATCATGTCGCCTAAATCATCAGTGTTTTCTCTTACACAAACAAAAATAAACTAGCAATCCGGATGTCTCCGGTTTGATGCCCGATGGAACCTGAATGCAGCTTTCTTTGCTAATGTTATTCATAAACAAATACATAAAGACAACATCAATACAAACATGGGGATCTACAACAAAAGAATAGGGGTAAACTACGGTATGCTTGTTTCTAAAAACCAATGATGTTGTGCTAGATATCAATCAAACAGTCCGTTTAAAGTAATACAATAACATAAGTGCTTTGTCATAATCACGATGTACAATTTCAAAAAAGTTATTTACAAATATGACGAGATGGGACTGAGAGGTGAATGAACGCGGTATATTTGCGTGCCTTTTAGATCTGCTATTTTTAATGCAGCCATATACTATTTTTTTAATAACTTATGCATTCAATAGGTAATTACATTATCACCTCTTGAAGGGCGTCTAACACAACCATCTATTTTCTTATTTCTCCAAATATATTATGTTTTTCTCAGAACTTCTAAATTATTGAAGGGGTACTCAAAGTCCCTGGCGGAACTTATTAACTCAACGGCAATAGTTGTGAGATTGTGTTGATTCTTTGGGTGAAATGCCAGGTCGGCGTCGGTTAAGCCCTAACGCGTATCCGGTTTGCCCTTTTCTTTCTGCCTTTCTTTAATTTCCTGTAGATAACAGCTTTTTGCTAAAGCTACGATACTTTTTTTTTGTCTTTGTATTGTGAAAGACGTGGGCATATGTTAGTCTCTATGCAGGTACGAAGGGGTAAGATATGAAGAAAGTCGCATCAAAGGCGACAGAAAACAAAAAGATGTGATGGGTGAAGAGGAGGAAGACGAAGAGAATCAGAAAGGAGAAGGGGGAAGAGAAAGATGAATGAAAGAAATGCGAGGAAGAAGTAGAAGAAGAAGAAAAAGACCATGAAGAAGAAGGAGAACAATAACAACAACAACATCATCAACAACAACAACAACAACAAGAACAAGAAGAATAAGAAGAAGAATAATAAGATGAAGAAGTAGGAGGAGGAGAATAACATTATGACAATGATGATGATGATGGTGATGTTGATGATGATAACGATGATAATGATGATGATGATGATGATGATGATGATGATGATGATGATGATGATGATGATGATGATAATAAGATGATGTGATGGTAATGATGGTGGTGATAATGATGAAACAAAATAAGAAGGAGAATAAGAAAACGAGGAAGACAACAAAAAAGAAACAGCAATAGAGGACAAAGGTATGCGTATATTATCTGTATCATCTTAAACAAACTGATCAGGTGGGAAGCGAAGGGGGGATGTCATAACTACTTATACAACATGACACAGATATTTCTAACAGGTTTAACAGGGGGGAGGAAAATATGTATATACATAACTAATAATGATGTCAACGTATTTGGACTTCGACTCATAATTCTTGGAAGCATCTCTACCAGTAGGAGTCTTTGTCAGTCTCAGCAGCATCTGTTATCCATCATGCTATATAACAGCTACTGATGCACAAACAAGATCCATGGGATAGGATGTGTTTCATGCATACGTGTGTGTGTGTGCCTTTCAAACAAGAGGTCCCGAGTTCGAAATCTGTCTTATATCATCTCAGTATTTATGACCTTCAGTGTAAATCTAAATCGCTGATCACTGCACGGACGGGTTTGAATAAGGGTGAAGCGCTAATAATATGAGTGTCAGTATGCTCCATAGGGAGTTGAAGGTGTGACTGGTTGCTGCATCACGACTATTGCGCGCGTTTAGATATTACAATTTAGATGTATGTATCGTTGGTGAATAACCTATAAGAACCTTAATCTAACAAGGTTATTTAATCGGTTTATATATTTTTTCTTCTAATTACAAGTAAAGCCTTGACATTTCGTAAGTATAAGTTCACGCATGCGTGCTCTTCGTGCATTTTTTAATCTTGTGTACATAATGTATAATAACACGATTTCCATACGTGATTATAGGCGGTATAGATGCAAGGGCTGAGACAAAATTTCTATATCTTGCTGAGAGTATCCGCAACGACTATTGTGCGAGTGACGCCAGATTTGCTTACGCTATGATTCATAATTCGTATAATTTCTTCGTGCACTTTAAATGACGACATGCATCTGAGAGGTAAAAGTGTGTATTATCCTCCATAAATAGTTATGTCAGGTTCGTGCGGGCACTAATCGCGGGCGATTCTCTAAAGAGGGAAGCACCGGTGTAGCCTTTAATTAATGGGTTGGGTGTGGGGGAAGGGGAGGGGGGGGGGGGGGGCGATGGATTTGGCTTATATGTGATACCACAGGGACTAACGGTTTACAGTGGTTTGTATGGGCTATACCTGTTTTTAGTTTACAATTAAGGGACTGTGGGCTATAAGTTGTATTAATTTGATATAACTATATATTTTTATTTACAGGGGAGGGGGTACACAAAATGGCTACCGGATTTTGAGAGATATTCATAAGAACTAAAGAAACTGTAATGAGTTCCTTCATAGGCCCTCACGCAAACCCACCACACGCAACCCCCTACCCCCTTTCGACTGATAGTCTTTATGCAAGATCGGCTTATATCCATGATTTGTTTAGTTACATTCAAACCTGTTTTAGTGGCCACCTGGTTATAGCACCTATAACGATCCAGAGAAAAGCAATGTTATAGAACCTGCCTATAAAGGTCACCTGCCTACTAAAGTGGCTCCTCCTTTTCTCTTTTAGAGGGTCACTATACACAGGTTTGACTGTATTTGTTATTATTTTGAATGTATCCACTAGAGGAAAAACATAACGCAGAGTCCGTGTCCCTTTCACCTCGCTAACGACCCCACCCCACGCCTCCCTTTTTTTGGATGACGTCCTGCTATCGTCCAGGTCTGGTCATCTGTTTCATCCCGTTGTAAATGCTTTCATCTATCCAGACCAACACTGACAAGGCCGATAATTGTATTAGCAATACAACGACGTCACTAGAAATGTCAAGGGCAAGACCGTCTAAACCCACTTAGAAATTTGTTTTGTTTTGTTAATGTCGTACAAACACAACAAATACAAAGTCCATGTTTTTTCTTGCATTCCTTTAATTAGCGGACTATATTGGTGGTGTGTTATAATTGTGCACGGATTTTAGTTTGAAAGATAATATTGAGTATTAAGCCAATTGGTAATTAAGCGTGTTTTTGGTTTTAGTTTTTGTATAGGTGGTTCATTGCGTTATTAAGGTCGTGACCAGTACAAGTTGTACACAATTTCACACAATATTTTGCAAGACAACATTCTGCCTTTAAAAAGCACCAACATGGATATCACCATGTGGGACTAAATGTGTTTTTTTTTAAAGATATCCTTCATAAACTCGTCTCATCTACGTTAATTTTTACAAAATGTTGGTGCTCAATGTGAACATGAGGAATAGGAACGTGACCGCAATGACTGGTGGTAATGAAACACATATATTCTTACATCCAACCTGGGTAGGAATAAAGTCCCACATTAACCAAGTTAACCGACCAACAAGCATTATGTCTTAAAAGACGGTCACGCGTTTAATATTCATGCCGGTTTCTTTGGACGAAAACTCGTATATCATGATATAGAGAACCGTCAACTGGGCACGGTTACTTTAGGACTGGGTTATGTGGAATATGCGTCTTCCACAAGTTTAGGTCGACTTAAATGGGTTAGAATACTCATACATAAGCCATTCAGATGCTCCTTTCTGGGAAAGTAAGTTGACACTTATACACAACTTAGAGTCGCCTGCAGGCTGACCATGATGGTGGCCGATTTGTTGAGGACAGCGTGTATTATTTCTCAATAAATCCCGCCGGATAAAATTCTCTCCATTCATCTGATCCAGTTTATTTCGTGACCTTAATTCAATGTAGTTTAAACACATTTAACACCGTGGATATATTTGTACGCATCAAAATACCTCAACAAAACACATGTTAACTTTACGGTGTCTATAACGCAGGTAAACAACAATGTTTATGAAGCAAGATGCAATGTATATTTGACATGACAATAGTTATGCGTTTGTGTGGTGTTTTTTCTTTCGACATAAAATGTATTCTGATTTTCTAGGACCATGATTTATTTCTCATAAAACAATTTTAAGCACAATTTGTTTTATAGTATTTTCATAATGTACTGTTTATAGTATATGTAACCATGGTAACCACTGCTTAATACCTTTCTACGGAAAACGCTCCGTCTCTCGGATAGGACAATACATGGATGTTATGTTTGTAGCAGAGTCACATTATCTTTAAAGTACCTACGCGAAGAATATTACAATGTTGAAAATGATAAATAATAAGATACCTATGGGCTTAAATATGAGTATTATATAAGTTATAAGTCCCATGTGCTTCAAAGATCCAACTGAACAAGCAATTAGAAAACCCAACTCAGGATCGATACTAAATGCTCTTCGGACCAAAAAATACAGGATTGTTTTGGTGACGTCATAAGTGGGGCAGAACAAGTGTTAGCAGACGATGTCTCATTGCAAATGTATATGGCAGAAGTGCACTCATTTTGTCCTTTATATATTTATCGTTACCATGAGAACACAATTTTGTTTTATTGAAATGTGCTAAAACGGACATATCGTGAGGATTGATATATAGGATGTGTATTTTTGTGATTTGACATGCCCACTGAGTGATATGTGAACATGTAATATTTAATGGATGTCATAATGATCTCGTATAGGCTGGTAATGAAGACAGATGCAGTGTGATATTCGCTTACCCATTGCACTGACTTTGTACACTGTTGGAATACTCCGCTAGATAATTTAAAATCCGATCACTTCAATTATATACACTTCTTTATAATGACAAGACATTATTGGCAATACGAATAACATGAGGTATGTGAGAACCGCTTGAATGTTCATGTTGTGGATTTTGGAAATGCTACTAGATCCCTTTAATATTGAGAAATGACTGATTTGATTGCGGATTTTCTGAGGAAAAGAAAATGAAAAAGATACATGAAAGGATATGGCCCCGACGTGAGAAATACGTGCATTGTTAATACGTTTTGCGTGCATCATTCTCATTAGTAGGATTGACAGCAAAGTAATCTGAAAGAGACCTTGTGCATACATACTCATAACACATTTTCATCAATATTGCACACTGAAATGTGATTGAATCATGAATATTTAAAATGTGAAGGCAATATAATGACGGTGACGGTGCAGTGTGAGACAATGCCATTACTTAAAGGGATCTGGTAACTTCGTCGACTTGAGCAAAAAATGATGAATGGTTGAAACAATGTGTATCGTTGTGATCTGATATGTCCACTGATTAATGTGTGAACACTTCACGTTAAATGGATTGTATATGGCCGAAGAATGAGCGAAAATGCGAAGTGATCTTCAATAACTGATTGCACTGTCTTTGTTCACGGTTATGTATATCCAGTGGATAATTTAAAATTCAAACAATTCAATCATTAAGATCTTTTTAACGAAAGGGCAATTCGAGAAAAAAAACGAAACCTGTCCCATGCTTATCATTGTTCATACGAATACAAAAATGCATGGGAGAACCGCAAGAGTTCCAAAAAAGTTTTTGAGGATTTGGACAAAGTTACTAGATCCCTTTAATGAAATTGGTGTAAACATCATTTCTATCGAAATGGCACTATATGAGATACATCATATTCATTCCGTTGTGTCACAGTTGCAAGGTCACCTTCTAAATCAAACAATGGTTTGACTGATTGGAGGGCAGGCAAATCCTAAATGTGACACTTGTCGTGTAATGCTTTCGTTTAGGTTAATTGATGGGGTACGTGCATCTGCTGCACTGGAACCATTTCGTTTTAGTATTATGTCAATTTTCTACCAAAAAAAATAGGGTGTACGATTTCATAATTGTCTCCGAAATTGGCGACATAATCTATGTGACTTTCGCTCAATTGATTTCGTAAGTGATCACTCGATATCCCGACACTGCCAGCCCGCAACCTCTCACCCGGGTAATCAATCATGCATAAGTGGTCTTGAGCTGTACGATGACACCCTCGTAATCACGGATGTAGCAGATTGATTTTTGGATGAAATTTTGTAACCTCTTTTTTTCTTCAAATACGTCTTTTGCTTTTATACAAAACTGCACAATCTTCCTCCAGGGATCGACCTTTTAAAGCATGTTATAGTACGCTTTTTACCCCATAAGTTGGTTGATAAATTATTACAATTTGATTACTAATCTGGTGTTTATTTAATGTGTATACAGGGTAAAACTTTCAGTAGTAGTAGTAACAACAATCCTCTCCATTTTGTTGCATATTTAGTTATGTATTTTCAATGACCAATACTAACTAAATATGTTTAAATATGTGTATCGGTAATTATATATAGCGAAGGAATGAGGGTCATGTATTTCCAATACACGTCACATGCGAGTGTACTCTCTGTGATTTGTAGGTTTTGATTTTTAACATTTTCGAAATCTCAATCGCATGATCCGCCCTAACGATCTTATCAACCGTATTATAGCTCTCTGGATATATCAACAAGCTACAAATTGTGTTTTCTTTATCAGATCCCCGTTCTGCCAACAGTATGCGATGAACGAAATTATGTCAATCTCTATGATAATATAGATCAATCATTCTCGTGCAATTTAGTCGAGATGAAGTTTACAATTTGGACAACTTCTGACTTTAAACAAGATGTTTGTATTTCCTTCCACATTCAATTTCACTAATCTCATCGACGTAAGCGATATAAAGTAAGCTCCGACTTGCAAAACAAGTTTGGCGCATAATCAAATACAATTGTAAATACCTTCATATTGGAGATGAGCACAACAAGGACAATATATACCAGTACAGATTTCACATAGTGTGTTTGAACTTCAGGATTCGATGAGTTTGCATCACATCATGCAGGGTGACAAACGGTCGATTCGATAAATTATAATTTCATACCTAGATATACGCTCCCCCGATGAATTATTCGCCTTATTGGCTTTATTTCTGTCGTGATTTCATTACACACTCCTCCGGCCCTTGCGAAGGCCGAGTAAAAAGACACTTACTTAGATCGCTCATGTTCAGACTTCAAAGCCGCCGAAAACATTTGGAAATGGACGGACTAGACGAAATAAAGTGATTTTTTCGTGTAAGCCGCCAAATGATCGAGTCCCTCACCCTCTGATATTTCATAATCCGCCATAACTTCATTGACAAATAAAATAAAGAAAACAAATATTTAAACATGCTCACTTTACGAACATTTGCTATTTACACGCACACAAACCTTGGAAGGAAGCATGAATTTCACATAAAGCAATTATACATTTTCGGCTCAAAGCACACACTCATTGGTGTAAATTTAATGTACTCAGGTGGACCACCAAAGTCACCAAAGTCGGATCTGAGAGCTGAAAGCTCCATATATCTGGGCAGAGGGGTGTTGGTTCGAGACCCACTCGGTACAACAACAGTGGTGTAGCTACATGTGGTTACGTCATAATTACCCCCCCCCCCCCCCCCTCCCCCACCCATACATGTGACTTGTGAATTATTTTACCCTCAGTCATAACAATTTGGAACGTTTGTAGTTGACTTTATTATACACATTATGTATGTAGTTGAGGCATAATACCAATATATAAATGAAAAATATTTTACAGATTACCCAGAAGTGAAAAGTGTTCCTGATAAATTTTAGGGAGGGTAGTATGTACATTTTAGGGAGGGGAATACGAACATTTTAGGGAGGGTAATACGCACATTTAAAGCATTGTAAGGGAGGGTAATACGCAGCAACAGGAGCAACACAGATGGGGTGGTTAGATTCCGACTTTCCTATATTGTACCCTGGACAATTCCATCACCCTTAATACCTTAACATGATGATATGATCATACATAATGGACAACAACAGTAAGAAATCGGAGGCATGGAGGAGAGGAGTTTACACTTAAATTTCCTTAGGAAATTGCAGTGGACATTCATAGAAATGTTGGTGGTTAGGTGAAATTGCGTGTCAACGCTGACCATGACGGCACGCCAAGGGAATATTCCCACATTACATGGGTTCTTTGACATAAGAGTGGCTATAACAGTAAGAACATTGATCAGACGGGTGGAGAAGTAGGAGTACATTGGTACTTAAAGGTAGTTCAGATTCGTCAAATCAGATGTGCGGCGCCATCTTGCGTACGCGTTGCGCACGGTGCGTAATGCACGTTAGCTCAGTGTCATGCGGTGCGCGCAAACTAGCCTATTTCAAAATGGCGACCCGCTGTGTAGCATCCCCACGCTTGATGCCCTTTAAATTTCCTTGGGATGAATTACTGCGGACATTGCTGGCGGTCTGACAAAGCGCGCGTGATTGCTGACCAGGTGAGGCCTTTGTCCAGTCGGGTTCTTTGTTTGTCCGTGCCGCCGGACATCTTAACCATTCCCACTAGGCCAGGGCCTCCTTCACCTTCCCACGAGAAATAGATAGTGGCTCTTTCGGCAATTTCTTTCCCTCATTTATATATACTTGTATTTATGTCTAATAACATGCCTAATATATTGTTCTTTTTTCTTTTCTTTTCTTTTCTTTTCTTTTCTTTTCTTTTCTTTTCTTTTCTTTTCTTGTCTTGTCTTTTCTTTTCATATCCGATCTTTTCTTGTATCTTCTTTCCTCTTCTTACTCTTACTCTTTCTTACTTTCTTTCTTTATTTTCTTCGATAACTTTGATATAACTTATTTTTTTAAAGTCCTCTTTAACAATCTTCATTCATATACATATCTTATATCATTCTATTATTGCAAACTTTGACACTTTCTTTGCAAAGTTAAACAAGTCTTTTTTACTTTTTATTTGTTTTCCTTCCTGACATTCCTGATTTGTTTAATTCAATATTCAGCCAGTCCTATGCTGGATACTTCCTCTCTCCCCCTCCCCCCGCTTTCTTCTCTCCCTTTCTATCTTTTCTGCATTTCCCCCTCTCCATCTTTTCTATCCACCTTTGGACACATTCCCGCCATTCGGAGCCCTAGCTTATTGGCCCATTGCCTGCGGGTCCCGAATGTCGGTGCTCTGAAATACCAATAACTCGTAGGCATTAGGATTGTGTCTGACCGTGAACGCCAATTTTCCTCAAATCGTCAGACCACACCGTCAGCTTTCATCGTATGTATTTGTTTTATTGACTGTTATAATCAACGTAATTTTATTGGGGATTATACAATTGATTATTATGTTAACGGAAATGTTTACGATATGATGTAACAATGATAAATTATCGTTTTATCTCCCTTTCTGCTAATTCTTCCCAACTTGTTACTATATATCTACCTTTTGGTCACTTTTCGCCATTCGCAGCCCTATTTCATTGGCCCATTGCCTGCGGGTCCCGGATGCCGGTGTACGGAAATACCAATAACTCTTAGGCATGGGGATTGTGTCTGACCGTGAACTCTAAAGCCATTTTTCCTCAAATCGTTTGACCACACCGTAAGCTTTCACCGTATGTATTTTGTTATGGACTTATTATCAAGGGCATTGTATTAGGGATGATTGGGGTTAGTTTTGTATTATGTTTACGATAATGTTTACGATATGATGTAACAATTAATGATCGTTTAATCTCCCTTTCTGCTAATTCTTCCCAACTTGTTCATGTATCTACCTTTTGGTCACTTCCCCGCCATTCGAAGCCCTAGTTTATTGGCCCATTGCCTGCGGGTCCCGGATGCCGGTGTACGGAAATACCAATAACACTTAGGCATGTGGATTGTGTCTGACCGTGAACACTAAAGCCAATTTTCTTCAAATCGTCAGACCACACCGTTAGCTTTCATCGTATAAGGTTTGTTATAGACTGTTATTATCAACGCCATTGTATTTGGGATGATAAGTTTTATATTATGTTTACGATAATGTTAACGATATGATGTAACAATGATAAATGATCGTTTAATCTCCCTTTCTGCTAATTCTTCCCAACTTGTTACTGTATATCTACCTTTTGGTCACTTCCCCGCCATTCGAAGCCCTCGTTTATTGGCCCATTGCCTGCGGGTCCCGGATGTCGGTGTACGGAAATACCAATAACTCGTATGCATGGGGATTTGTCTTACCGTGAACTCTAAAGCCAATTTTCCTCAAATCTGCAGACCACACCGTAAACTTTTCATCGTATGTGTTTTTTTAATATTGGGGATGATAGCATGTTTATTATTATCGGTAATGCTTCAGATTATGATGTAACACTGATAAATGATCGTTTAATCTCCCATTCTTCCCATCCTTCTCTTCTCCTCATTTTACAGTATATTCTTCTAACACTTTCTCCGCCATTATAAGCCCTATAGTTTATTGGCCCATTGCCTGCAGGTCCCGGATGTCGGTGAACGGAAATACCAATAACTCGTAGGCATGGGGATTGTGTCTGACCGTGAACTCTAAAGCCATTTCCTCAAATCGTCGGACAACATCGTTCGTTGGCCTTCATCCATTTTTTTTGTTTATGAAGTGTTATTGTCTTCGTCGTTTGTGTTATGTTATTTTTGTTGACCTTGTCGTTGTTGTTGTTATAATTATGTTGCTTTTTGTGCTAATTGTTTATGATGACATGTTTTTATATAAAGACTAATCCTAAATAGATATATTAGTTTATTGGATACTAGTAAATAAAAATGGAAAATGGAAAGCTTACGGAAGCAAACCTTTGTTATTGTTCTTTAGTTGGGTATTGATATATATTCACATTTTGAAAAGCAATATAGGCAGACATAGCACGTTCAACTTCAGGATTATGATACAGCTATCTTCCAGAGAATTATCATTATTATGGCAAAACGTTAGTACCAAGTATAGTTGTCACTTGTCAGTATGCGCATACATAACAAATTGAAGGTTAAACATACTTACGAATCTGCACAACAATTTGTGTTTTTATTTAAATACCTTTCATGATGGTAATATCACAATATAACTATTATGTTGTAATCCGTTAATTCATATACTTTTAATTTCATGCAGTATTATTTGTCAGCTAAAACATTAATACTGCAGGTTTCCCATTCCTGATTTGTGTAATTTTACGTCCAGTTTAAAACCAATATAATACTATAATAATCGGAGAAGGCAATAAAAGATTAAAAAAACAACCATGCATTGCCAAGAATCCCAAAGAGATACAGCAACACGTGCATGGAATAAAACGGTTAGTATTGTAATCCACACCAAAATTAATAATATTGAAACCAACTAGGATGTGATCGGATGCGTGGACAAGTCAAATTGTGAGTTGACAGATCGAGACTGATATTAAAAGATGATAATAAAGGCCTGCATCCCTGTGTTTGTATTTCATGACGGCAAGGCATACTTGTGTGCTTATTTTCTCTGTAAGATCGACTGGAACTCATTAAAAAAGAAGCCAGGTGACATTGATTTTCATTAAAATTCGTTGAGGTTTGACTCGTCCTAAACGTTCATTCAAATATTTTCCACCGTTATCACGTTTATTACTTGATATTTTTTTGTTGCACTTCCAGCAGCGCTCATATTGTATTCGGCAACAATCTGTTATTGTTTTTTTGTTAAAAGAAAGGAACAATTGTATTCGGACAAACAATGTCAGCCGAGCTCCCCTCGCTAAAAAAAAACAACACTTCCATGAATTACACAATAGTAATAACAGGTGTCACAATGCGATGACTCCGCGCCGTGTTGATTCAACATGTGCTGGTGGAACCACGGTTTTATAACGCCTCTCTCATGGAACTGTCTGATGGTGCACAATAACAAGTACTTCGCCCCCATTCTCATCGTCACCTCGAAACCAGTACCATTGTGTCGTCACATTTGTCGATTTCATTTGAAGAAAAAAAAAACATGAACAATAAAAAACATGTCACATGCTCAACGCTTCAGGCGGTAATGTTTATGATATGATGACGATTATGAAACGATGGAATCGCGCCATTCTGTGCCATTTATGAACAAAAAACGAATCGCGTAATAAATGTGCCATATACGTTACTCTTCTTCACACCACAAGAGATATGCGAAACCATTCTTCATTTCCCTGAGTAGGAAACCATTACTTTGTTGTAATGGACATTGAATGCGAAACGATTTGATGATCTCTACACAAGTTTGTGCACACTTTTACAATTAATTTTCAAGAACCATTAAACGGTCATCAAATAACTATTTCCCCATTCACAAGGGAAAAAATCACCTCAAACCGCTCATTCACATGACGACTTGGTTTTCGCATAACCATACACAACCATAGGCACTGGGCCCGAGTATCTTCGGGTCCAGTCCTTAACGGGTTAATAAATATTCCATGGACTTTAAGTGGTTACATTTTAGACTAAGCCATTTCCATAGACTTACCACACAGTACACAAGTTTCTGGTAAGGAATGGATTCCACATGCAGCCCACATGCCCCATGCGTGTTTGTTTTCAACGAAATTCTGCCAGACAGGAAGTCTACTTATGGAAAAAAAATAAAAAAACAACCAAACAAAAGCAAAGTCTGCTTTATATAGACATGATCGAACACACATACAAAAATGAAGGTCTACGGTCTAGACGAAGGACGAGTATATTGACACACATTCCGAAATTGTGTTGCCGATCGTCGTTTTGTTTTGCAGTAACACATCAACCCAAAATGTGCATTTTCGAAAAACAAACAAACAATCACTACGAAACAAATCATTTTGCAGATGGAAGGGGATTGGGGTGAAGGGTGTGGGCTGACGGAATCGGGGGTTAAAGGGATAATACAGTTCTGATCAAGCTGGAATTTTAGTAACTAAATCTTTCACGTTATCATTACAAAAATAAAAGTGATATTTCAACGACGATTGGATAGTAGAAAGGCATATTAACGGATAAGTTTTATACTTCTACCTCACAAATGAATTATTTTTGTAGCGCCCTCTAAACCAGAACTGTACTATGCCTATATTTTAAAGGCAACTTTCAAAATTTTCTGATAAAATCTCGAAAGAGCATTCTGCTTATTCGTTTATAATGGAGGTGGAAATCATATTACAGTTTAATTCATGTGAAATTATTAGGATTGTATATACTCCACCAAATTAAACTGATGTTATTCCTGTGTAATTTGTTGCTCTTTAAATGGAGCCTAAATCAACACGACTAAGAGAGCCATTCATAGTCAAACATTTTGTTTAAAGCAAAAAATTACATGAAAGAAGCATTATTTAGTAATAATTTGTTAATTTCATCTCCTTTTCGACGTATTATTACGGGAATTCACAAAGCTGGCTTTAACTTAAACCATGGTTTAAAATGGACACAGTTTAATAAGGCGTCGCAAATTTTCTCTCATGTTAAAAATAATGACAAGAATCCGGCCGTTAAAATAACTAAACAATGTGAATGTTGACGCAAAATTTAGAAATTATAAATTAATGGTTTTTCATGGAATTGTATTTAGTCATTTACTAGTACCAGCTAAATTATTTTCCTTTATGAAAATGAGAGATGAGCGTGCAGCAATCCATGAAACCGTGACCATTTGGAACCATGGAACGATTTTTAAAGCTGAAACCACCTTGTGTAAAACAGCCTCATGTTTCCATATAGGATTATTGCATGATCCTATATGTGCCTAGCGGTTAATGGGTTAAAAACGGTCAGGCATTGTCATCACCTGGAATTAATTTTCCGAGGGGCCTGGAGAATGGCGGAATATGATGACGATGGGCAGAGGCATTTCGATTATGTCGCTGATTGATCGTGACTTTGTTGAATCTAGAAATGACGGAATCTCATCGATAATAAACGGCCGTCCTGACTCGCATTTTACCTTTTTTTTTTATGTCGATGGTTCCCTCAGTCTCCCGGAACAAAGTATAATACGTTGAATCGCATGGTCCGGAAATCATTTTAACCCTTAAAATACCCGATTTATCACAACTCCATTGACATGATTGGAGTACTATTTGTATTAAATAGTATAATTCTAGTCGTATTTCGTTATAAGAGCTAGCTACAGTTTTGTGAAGGAATGTATCAAAAACGCTTAGCTCGTTTGCAGTTTACGTCGCATTTATTTAATTATTAATTTATAATAAAAAAATCATGGATTTGTATTTACTTTTTCCTACGTCTAAACATCCTCTACACATTATATTATTGGTACTACTGTTGTTTGAACATTATGTTACAATGAATGTGATAGAGATGTTGCTGAAGTTGCTGTGCAGATGTAGTCGGGTCGGCGTGTGTCAATAGCCAACGTTTCATTCAACTCTCTTAAAGGGTCAGCCCCTCTTTTGCAAGCCAAATTTCAAAAGTTGCGAGGTTATTGTCTTATATGAAAGAAAATGTCATTTAATAGCATGCTTGAAAAAATTAGGGCTTGAAATTTCTTTTTCGTGGAGTTATAGACCTAAATCTAATATACATTCGTCCAACAGTTAAGTGTGCAGTATACGTGTGTGTTCACCCGTCGAGAAAGTTCGCTCACGGATTCCAAAAAGTGCCACAGCGCTATGCGTGACCCCTATGTGACCGGCGCTAGCTGCGTGACCCGCGCATACATAACAATAGGTAAGCGATGACTAAGCAAAATAACCAAACCTCGCTTAAACTGGCTACATGTAATTATATATTCTTCATTTTTGAGATCTTTTTCCGTGACATACCTTTACGAATGTCGGCTTCGCAATACCTTTACAAGAATAAGTACAATATTGTTGTAATATTATGCTAAATCAGTTAAACTCCTTTATTGACCGATATATAGTTTGATGGAGGGACGCATTCGTTTTTCATTCGTAGAATCCAAATTACAGGGCTGTTCGATCTGATTTTTTTTGTGTGTGTTACATTCATCCCCATCCGTCAACTGGAAACTGTTCAGACGTTTTGTAAAAGAGGGACTGTCCCTTTAACATCGGGTCATAAACATAAATGAGCCATTGCCGGAGTAACACAGACACAGTCATAAAAGGGTTAACAAACACGGAATGCTTCAGCCAGGATGCAAGCTTCATTATTGGTTAAAAGGGCATGTGTGTCGTAATCGCAGGTTACTGGTTTTTCGAGCATGAAATGGTAGTAAAGCTGCCTGGATTTAACGCCCTTTTGACTACACCCACTATCAGTCACAGATTGAGGGTTGGAAAGGGGACTAAATAGGGTGAAACATATAAGGCAACAGGAGACAAGATGGGCTTATGTTCTGTGTAGGAATCCTTGGTCATTATCATTTATTATCAACTCTAACCTTCACTATGCGATGAGAAAACACTTTTGGAGATCTGTCATGGTGAAAAGTATTATCCCGAATCCACTGTGGTCGTGTGTATGCTAATTAACACATGCGTTTCAAATGTTAATGTTGTTTTTACCGGCATCTAATGAACTATTGATACTTCATGTGCATGTTCGTATTTTAAAGATTCAAAGATAATCGAAGATAATAGGATTAAGAGCTTTAATATCAAGAGATTCAGAAAAGAAACACGCACAAGTTACAGTAAAGAATGCCTACAGACACAGTGATATGTACAGGTAAACATTCCAGATGTGCGCTACTTCACTATCTCTGTAAACATATTCTTACATTTTACTTCAAACACATATCCCTTACTAGATTCTCGAATCTATTATTTGATAATACACTTTTCCGGTGTGAAGTGTTAAACTTACCCAACTCCTTGAAATGTCCACTTTCAAATACATACATACACGTAGAAATATATCATCAGCAATCTAATTTGACTTAATTTATTTATTTGCAATTTTGCTCAACAAATTATATCATATTAAGAAGGTGATTGCAAATGGCACGCAATCCTTAAAGGAATTACGGAAGAAGGAAATGGACATTACAAATTAACTTAACAAATATAAATCAGATTGCCAAGGTCAAGGGAAATATTTACTATTCCTTTTTTTACATCTGTTTTCCAGGTTTCCACACTAAGAAGATATGACGTATAAATTATAAAAACATCAATGATACTATTAACTGGTGAGAACAGCTTCACATATTATTGTGTTGACACTCGAGGGTGTTTTGATCCTCCTAACAAACCTACATTTACTGGAAATATAGACACATATTATGTTTAAAGTTACAAATAATGTTTGGTTCTTGTGAAAAGGTTTCAACTTAATCCCATTAAACCAACGTTATTGGTTAACTTCAATATACAAAGGCGAAGTACAAATTATTTATTTATTTATTTATTTATTTATTCATGTTTTCTTTATAAAAATACAGGGTAGGCCGTTCAGTTGAAAAACTGCTTTACAGCGGCGCCCTGTATGAGACGTATACATATATATTACAATATAGTTAAAGACATAATCTATACATTAAATAATAAACAACATCGTACATCAAAGATACAAAAAAAAAAAAAAAAAAAAAACAATCAAAATATACACGTCAACATGCATTATCTACCCCAATCACCCTACCTGATAAATACATTATAACTGAGAATTATAGTAAAAACCAGTTTAAATATAACAGTAATAATGGGTCATAAATATGTACCTATAACATGTTTATTGCACTTCTACTTTTCTGTTTAAAAATACTTAATGAAGAACTATATTGAATGGAGATAGGAAGTTTATTAAATAGCGAACTACCTGTATAGACAAATGATCTCTTCATATATTCGGTACGAGGATAAGGAACTGTGAGAGGGCTTCTCAATGTGTATCTAGTTACATAATGAGTGGTGCGTCGTTCTATTAATAATTCAATATACACTGGAGTCAAACTATTAAGAGCTTTATACATGATTACACAATAATGATATTTTATTCTTTGTTCCACCGATTGCCAATTCAGTGTAGTTAACAAAAAACACTTAGATGTAAAGTGGTCCACATTTAAAACAAGTCTTGCATATCTATTCTGTAATTTCTGTATCTTTAATAAATTTGCCTTTGAGCAGCTTCCCCATGCAGTGCAACAATAATCTATATAGGGTAAAATGAGTGCGTAATATAAGTTAATAAGTACTTTATTCGGAACTAAATGTTTTATCCGTCTTATACATGCTATAGACCGTGATATTTTCAGACATACAGTTTCAATATGCTTTGTCCAAACTAACTGAGAGTCAAGTATGACTCCAAGATATTTTAAATGACTGACGTTTTCTAATTCACTATCATTATATTTTATAGAAAGGACGAGGTTATGCAGCTTTCTTTTGGGACCAAAAGTAATCACTTTAGTTTTATCCGGGTGAATATACATACCATTATACTTAAGCCATTTTACAATCAAGTCAAAATCTCTTTGCAAATTAATTTGAATTTGAGAATGATAACTATCCTTATTAAAGATAGCGGTGTCATCCGCATAAAGTGAAATCTTTGATTGAGAACTAAAACTCAATTTACATATATCATTTATAAACAAGCAAAATATGAGTGGGCCAAGAATTGACCCTTGTGGAACACCAGACTGAACAGTTAAATAATTACTATAATGTGCATACAAGGCTAAGCGAGTGAGTGCAAAACGAATGTTAACAATTTTGTGGGTAAACTCATAAAGAACCCGTTAAATATCGCAATTATAGGATATAATGTTTGGCTTGTTTGCAATGACCAGTCTCAAATATTCATACTGAACATGGATGTTTTAGTTCACGTGGCACATGGCACATTATATTACTTTTTTTTTATTTTACAAATCATGTTATAACAACTATAACTATCAAAAGTAGCAGAATATAGACTAATGTCAACATTAATTATCATGATTGATATCACTTAAATCTATTTCAGAGCCTACAGTAAGTTGATTCATTAACATTGATTGCACTAAAAATATTTTTAGTAAAGTATATGTAATGTCGTTGTTTTACCATGATTACTGACATTTATAATGGTTATAATTTGAAACAGTTGTAATAATAGTTCCAATCTTCATTTTAGACGCAAGTTTTACAAATTTAAACTAATTTTACGTTACGTTGTTTGATTCTAAATCCAGAGAACCAATTGAAAGTTATTACTTTACGATTATATAACGAATCAAACCAATCTGCAGCATTAATTTCAGTTTATCAAAACATAAAAATAAAAGCAAACACATACTCGTTGAATCATCGAAGTTCATATGCCATGTTTACGTTCTATTTCAGGTGGGCGGTTCGAGAAAAAATTGCATCTGCTTCCCAATTGTAAAACGGAAATTAAGAATACCACCATCAGCAAAATACGGGGATAATGAACCAAGAATAATGTTACAGGGGATAAAAAGAGAGGCGTAACAGAGGAAGGGCATATATACATACACCATGAAATCAAATCTTACTAGGACCTGTAAAGCGAGGCAGTGAAGCTTGGCTTTATGATCGGAAATGGAATAGGGTGGGATATAGAATGGGGTTTTGCCGCAGTAGTGTTTGTGTTATAGCAAGAAACGCATGCGCATTCGCCGCCGTTCGCTCGCCTTGTCGTCTAAGTATGGAGGAGAGACCGTTGTAGAGCCCGTAGTCACAAGAAACGTGAGTTTAGCGCCGTGTTATGAATGCTGTATCGCGAAAACCTACGCCAATGGCCCGTTCATACGCGCGGCACGGGCAGCTACCGCCACCACTGCCACAACCGTAATTTACCAATGGATGTTTTTTAATGTTATGTGGCGGCAGCTAAGGACCTTAAAATACTTGGATAACGGGAAACTATAAGGATGATGTGGCTGTGATGCCTGCTCGCTTGCTTGCTTCAAACAATTTTCTGTCGTTTTCGGGATTTTTTGATTTGGTTATAATCTTGGAAATATGACTGCCCTGCTGGCGTTTCTATCGCTGCTGCTCTTGTCTCTAACGCTGCGTACCGGCTCGGGGACGGTGCAATGCAGGTGAGCTTACCGTGCTTCTACGGTCACCAACATGTCCAATAATACGTTAACATCAGCTGTAGATAACATTTATCGTAATGTCTGTTCATCTTCTTTAGATTAACTAAACGTTATGCTTATTGTAAACCGTCACACAATGACATGCTTCTGTTAATTTCCATTACTATATATACAATGTTTGTACGACGTACGGTGGTACTACGGCCACCAACCTAACCTGTCTAATAATACATTACCATCAGCTGTAGATGACAGTTACACTAATGTATGCTTAGTTTCTTTAGAATAACTATATACACACTTTGTTTTTTGTGCAAATCGTCACATAATGATATGTTTTCGTTCACTACAATCTACAGTATATGCAATGTTTGGAATTGAACTCACATAACTAGCTGATATAGACCTCTACGTTCGTTGATCGCATTGTCTCATTAATGCATGTGTATTAATCACGGTGTGCAACCATGATGATGCTATTAATACTTAAATCCATGTCTCGCTTTGTTCTTTGTCCTTATCTAACCCAGTGCCTCCGAAGCAAGGAAACTAGAAAACAGTCGGCGGATCGCCAACATCACTGCGACCATTGAAGATCTCCTGCGAGACTACGACATTCGACTGCGACCAAGATTCGGAGGTATGTTTATCCAACTGCCCACTTAAATAACAATCGCAATATAATACTACATTCATGCGCTGCCGGCGTATTGTCACTATCAAGACCACGGCACATTAGTACATATATAAGCATCTCTATAAATCATATACCCCACCTCCTACCTCCTTTAAGACGACCTAATATTTGTTACAAACTGCTATGTCCATAACTATGGTAATATGTATTCGTCCTTGCAGCTTTTAAAAGCGAAATAAAGAGCGTTGTATTGACTCAACATCCCAATGTATGCAGAGATGTAATAAAAGTGACCGCCCGAGTGCCGCATTCGGTGGCATGGGTGAATAATCATCTATCTTAGAAAGTCCAACTGCATACATGTATGCATGCATGCATGCTGTATTAAAGTTCGATCTTTTTAAATTTTATTATACATGTACGAGCCATTTTCTTTCCCGCCCCTTTTCCGTTATGAGCGATGGTACCGTGGTGTGGGGACACTCCATTCATTCATCATCCTACTTCTGTGTGATTTATAAGGTAGATATTCACGTTCACTATACCATCACTGTATAGGCCTACTGAAGATGATTTTCTTCAAACATATCCCCACAGTGTGACTATACGTAGAAATATATAAGAAATTTAGTTTTATTTGCATTGGTTACACATAGATACATTTCCTTGAGATTGCATTGAAAACAAATTACGATTGAACGAATTATTAAGGCTATTAAATACCATTTGGTGTACATACATGTTGTGTTAATAATTAACTATACATTACACGTTGTACGTATTTTATTTGGTGGTTGTATTGAATATATTTAAATATGGCTATTATCTACATTAACAAGTCAGTGGAATTGGTGATACAAAACCGTGATTACCTGCACGTATATTATGTTATGATGTAGACTGTATTATGATTACGAGGTTAAATAGTGTATAATGATTCAAGGTTGGGGTGATCCCCACTTACTGTTTACCAAGAGTTACCACGAGTAATGAAAGGCAATATTGAGCAGTTTTGTCAATAATATGGCAAACTTGAGACGAGAGTAATCAACGAGTAATACAATGTATTAGAGTAATCTTACCACTGATATACCAAAGGTTATCAACAGTTCGTTATGTCTATTGCGTATAATATCATGCAGGTTCACATTATTTCATTTTCAATAACGAATTGATTCTCTAGTATTGATTCATATCACACAATGTGCGATTTACAGTTGCCCATTTCACAATAATTGTACAACTATATTCACATTCAAGTGAACCATGGGCATTATCATAGTATACACACATCATTAAATGCGTATATAATAACGCAATATAATGTTATGTGTGAATATAGAACATGGGTGCACATGTAACAGGTAGCCCGGCTGGAGTGCTCCCCAGGGAGTGAAAAGTGCGCACGTCAATTTCGTAGGGATTGTGTGTGAGTCTTGATCATCGCCTCAAATTCCCAAAGGGAGTGGAAAGTGTGCACACAGTGTGGTATGTACTCAATGACCGGAATGATACTAATGATACATCGCCTTAAACATCTGAATGTTTAATGTTCATGGATACTATGCGCTGTATAAATGCTCACTTTTTAATTATTATTAATATTATTTATTGCTACAACTAATACATGGATGCTATTAACATTCATAATAACTATTATCACACCCCGTCATTTATTTAATTAATCTATTCACGATAAGTATAGACGTTCATTTTATTATTATATCCTCTTGTCAATATCCACATGATAAGGACACGACTTCACCTAGATAATACCAGTGGTAATTTGAATTAACATAATATGCAAACCAATTCATACTAAACACATTCACAAAAATATGTAAACACAGAAGCACATGCACGTTTACACAAAATGATATTGTATACAACATACAATACATGGTAATGCATACAAATATTGAATAGTTATCGATTAAAACGTTTGCATAAATTATGTATAAACACATATTATAATCAGGCATAAGATGCACTTTTACACGTAGTACCATTTAAACACATTTATCAGGTTTGTCGTATTAAGCATACGCCTCGTATACTTTCACAATCTATAATTATATGCTCGTTATAATAGACGCCCACTCGTTTCCTCGTAACCTTTCCCCGTTTACATCCCACACTCAAATTTGGAAATGATTGACTGTCTACATCTTTAAAGAATATTCCTATAACTGGAGTATATTTACAATCATTCAATTGCACCTTTTTATCACTGCAACTGCGTTAGTATGCCGAACATGTTATAAATAATATACCCATTTTAATTATATGTTTAGCATCAATGGCTAACATGAGCGTCTTTTAAATACAACGTGGCATACTAAAAGCACGAACTTTAATCTAAACCAATCCTAAAACCTTACCAATTCATTTATTTACAAACTCATGGTTAGCAAGTTGCTGTAGGAAGTGAAGGCAAATATGCATGGTTGTAAATGTAATTAGCGCGGTACAAGTTGGGTATCTCTTTTATATAACGAGTTAACGTGTATTTGTACTGCTCTTGACAGTACAAATTCATATGGACATTTTCTTCCGTTTATCTCCTAGATTGACTTTATTTTGCAAATATCATTGGTGTCATCCTCAATTAATTTAGGTAACTGTTTATAACATTAATACATGATGTGTTTTTCTCTCAATATCTGAATATAAGCATTGGAGAATAATTATAGTTGCTCAATGGTAATACACAAATTGTTGCCACTTAGCTTAAAGGGGTAGTTCATTTTTGGTAGAGAGGGCGCTGCACAAAACAATTTTTTCGTGAGGTAATGAAAAACTGAATGTCGAATGTGAGAGCACATGCAACATTTTAATGGCAGAATAAACTTTATTTGGTCAAAATCGGTTCAGAAACGGCTGAAATATCAATGAATATATCCGATCGTATTTATTTGGGCCCCAAATAAATACGATGATTTTTTGAGAACAAAATTTTTTAAATGCTTTATTTTACACTTTTTCAAAAAATTTCAAAAGCGGTTTTTAAATAGTTGATGATGATCTCTCTATTAAATCATTATTTCAACAAAACATCACATACATAATTTCGTATGAAAAATGGTTGAAACAATGCCTTATTAGAGAGCGCCTTCTTGTGTTTTAATGGCGCTTTTTTAATGATAACAGGCTTTTTACTTAGTCATTTGTATTTTTGTATACCTTTCGAGCATGGTGGGGTTATCAATATTAGTTTGTAATGTTACTGTGCAGGTTTTGGTTACTAAAGTTTAGCCTTACCAAAACTGTACTACCCCTTTAAGTTTGACTCTTCTTTCCCTTCAAAGTTTTATTCCACCTTTTTCTATTTCAAACGCATTTAACCCAAAATGTAAACAATCTTACATCATAAACATGATAAAAGTGCGGGTGAAAAGTGTGTGTCTCTGTGGGGGGGGGGGGGGGGGGGGGGGGTTCCCTCCATTTTCAGCCATATATCTTCTCGCCCATCTGTTTTTGTATTCAGCAGGTCTATACAAAAATAATGAATACATGTACTTATCATCAATGCACTATTACTTTAATAGTTCAACCTTCTTTTAAAAGTGTTATTTCTTCAAACAAAGCATTTGCATGGTGTATACAACTGTCTTATTCATAGAGCACTTTATATATAGGACGAACATTTTATATTCCCGCCTAGAGGCTGTCGAGGATAAGTGGAGGAGATTTCAGGGGGGTAGGACTGTCAAGTGGAGAGTTTTGATTTTATACGGCGTGTACTTATTCGTTTGGCTCGCCGTATAATCAAACGCTCCGTTTAGTTATAGTAATAATAAAAATGACTTATAATACCTCCATTACCGGACATTGTGGCCCAAAGGAAGATTGTCCTGATGGTGACTGGAAGGCTATAGGCTCAAACACAACTTTGGTCATATATGACAGTATTATATGCCAGAATAGCCATCCGCATGCACGACACGCCCGATTATAGAACACACACGAAAAGGACGTTAAAGTTGGAAGTATGATGGAGAACGTAATGTAATACATATTCCAAGGGAAAATGGCAAACCAAAGTTGCAATAATTCAACCTTCAAATCACCCGAAAAAATCTGAATCTTGCTCAACCCAACCTCTATATACCTGTAATTGATCGGTACACTTCTTTTATATTTTTCGAGAAAAAACAAACAAAAACGTAATATGTTGCGTTACCTGGCACTCAAAACTATCGTGGGTTATACAGTGTGCAACAGAAATTGCAGTTTTGCTACATACAATATCATCAAAGCCGTTGACGCACACTGGAGTTTTTCACAATCAGAACATGTGAATATTGTAGATTATACTAATAATACAAATAACTCATTGTTACGCAACTTTGTCACGCTTGGGCAGTACTCAGTACTATACCGTGACAAGACCAACTACCTACGTGTTTGCCACACAAGGTTAGTCCCCGGTGGCGTAGCTGAAGATACCCATAGGCGAGGGGTACCCCCTCCCCCCTTCCCCCGTAATATATATATATAGAGATTGATTGATTGATTGATTGATTGATTGATTGATTGATTGATTGATTGATTGATTGATTGATTGATTGATTGATTGGTTGATTAATTGACCTTCGTTTCGCCCCCTCCCCTCGTTTATCCCCCTCTCCGAGTTTAAAGGGATCTAGTAACTTTATTGACATGTGCAAAAAGCGATGAGTGGTTGATACAATGTATTATTTTGTTATCTAGATGTCCATTGGGTGTTGTGTGAACATTTCAAGTTAAATGGGCTTTAAATGGCCGAGTAATGAGCATGTGCAAGGTGACATTCACTAACTCATTGCACTCACTTTGTACACGGTTCTGACGATGCATTGGATAATTTGACATCTGAACATTTCAACCGTTAATATCTTTTTAACGAAAGGGAAATTTGAAAAAACAAAACCTGTCCCATGCTTTTTTTTTTTTAATAAGAATACAACAAGGTATGAGGGAACCCCTAGAATTTAAATTGGATTTGGAGGATTTGACAATGTTAAGTCCCTTTAACCATCCCCCCCCCCCACCCCTTTGCCCCACCCGATCGATGCTTGACCCTTACAAGACTATTTGATTGTTGCATTCTCATATCAGAACACAGCCCGGCACCAGTCCTGAATGAATTAACCATTTACCTACAATAGTTTACATTTCATCTAGAGTTAGGACATGGTATACCAGATTCCGGTAGTGAATGGCAACTTAACATATTAGTTAAGGTTGCAATTCAGCCTTCAGTCAGAAATTATGTTATTGATTTATGACGGGACTTCATTATACACTGAGGCCACGACATCGGACATACATGTACATGTCCGAAGTTGTACACAAGGAAGAGGCATTTGTAACATTGGTTACCTAAAATGACAAAGAGCACGATATTGATTGAATTACGGAGCAATGTTGATGATTTAAATAGAATCATAAGTGGTACAAAGACACACTTTACCACACCATGCGCGACCTGTCTTTATGGAATGTATATTGCCGTTGACGGGAACGTTTGAATAATTATGATTTTTATCACAAACAAATAATATTATTTTTAGATTAATTACGGTAGTGAACATCTGAGACATCAGAAGACATTATAGCAAAAACCACCGTTTTTTTATATGTATTTATAGTATATAAGATACATTTTAAACCATTTATTAATTCGTGATAGACGTGATAACAACCAGTTTGGTTTACCCAGGGTAGCATATTTTGATATTATTGTTACCATGGTTACCTCGGTCATCGGATGCAGTTCAAGAGTCAGGTGCATTCTGGGGCCCTTCAAAGGGAGCATTCATTATACCAATCACTGATGGGATATTTTGACTTTAATACAAGATTTGTATTTGTTTCTCATACATGTATATAGAATAGCACCAATAAGGAATTAATAAGAAATCTCCACGAGGTTTGACATCATTGTGATACAAATAAAAGTGACGTAATATATCTATTTATTTATACATATTATCGCTTAACGAGATAAGAAAACGGCTTCCTCCCCACGCATTTTTAACGACTCTGCGATCATTAAATGATGTATCGCTTTCAATTTCTTTCTCATTTTATATTATCCTTATTATTCGAAACATCAATGGGAATCTGAAGAATAAAGAGTTACTATTTCATACCTTGATACAATGGTTTCCGCGAAGTTTTATCCAAATAAGTCACATGACTCTGTCTCTTTTTTTTTTTTTGTTCTGCTTGCAACATCTAGTATGACTGAAGAGGGATATTTTACGATGACGCCACAATATCAATGCGATATGGTGAAAATGTATAGTTATGGATGGTCCAAGGGTGTCAGCGAAAACATCATACTTCAGTCACGTGATCTTGTTTATTTAGTCCAATATTATAAATTGGTCCTTGCAAATGTTGGGTGTTGTTTATTCAATGTTTTGTTTACAGACAGACTGTATATGGAAATTTTAATTACATTATCCTATACATTCAAGATAAAACAGTTATTCAACATTTCGTTGAAGACAAAAATATACATGTATACATACAGCAGTCTAATTGACGCATAGTTTCGATAATATGCTTTAATATAAACTTTGAATTGAACGTAATAAAATGGATCGAACATAAGTGCATTCTGGAACTATTGGGTTTGATTATTATGTTCCATTTCAAAGAATGGTTTAGTATATATATAATTTACAAAGAATAACATTGACCGATGAGAGTTGCGGGACTTTACCTTGCACGTATACATCATAAAACATAATGATATTGGAACTTGGAACCCGATGGAATCAGAATTCATCGTAAAGCTTTCAATCTTCTTTTTCTGTATATTATGTGGTGTGGATTGACCGCCAACACAATTATTAGAGGGTCATTATTTTCTAGTTCAATTCATGGGCGTATAGGGGAATTATTTTCCCCAGGGGGACTGTGGTCTTTTGCCCGAATAACATATTCCCCATTTCACCCGACAAGCAAACAAAAATACAACAAATATAAAAGATTATCACGATTAAACCACCCGAAATAGTACACTTGTTATGACTTTTCCCACATATGACATGGATTTTCCCGAATATGATATCATTTTGCCCGAATATGACTTGCTTTGTCCGACTATGATATTATTATTTTTGCCCCGAATACAAGAGGATTTTGCCTGAATATGACCAACTTTTGCCCCAAATATATGATGTGAGTTTGCCCAAATACGATAGTAGTTTACCCAAATATGATATGATTTTGGCGAAAACGATATGAGTTTCCCCAAATATGGCATGTTTTGGCCAAATATGGCAGTTTTCCAAACTCCGGTGGGCTGCAGCCCCCAGCCCCCCCCCCCCCCCCCCCCCACCGCCTCCTATGCTTATGGGTCAATCTGACCACATACGGCAATACCGCAACAATGTACAAGTCCATGAAATACCAGAGGATCTCAGAAGATCCAGGAGATGTCTTGTAGAATATTGCATTTCTCCTTCACCTTTCGCCTCATAACTATTTCGTTTCGTCATCCAAGTGTATAATTATGGGCAAAATGAAGCATGCGGTTCTTTGAATCTTCCTAAATTCCTCAGCTCGTCTCAAATAAATGTTATTTTCTCCTCTCTAATGAGAAAAAATAGAGATATATAGATACACCTGTCTTAGTGGCCACATATCTTTAGCAGCCAACCTGTCCTATAGTGGCTAGCTAAAGTGAAAAGTGAAAAGAGATAAACATTATTATAAAACCTATATAGAGGTCACAAGCCTCCGTTGCCCACTTTTCTTGTTCCTTATTTCCTTTAGCCTAGGGCGATCACTATGTATACTGTACGCAAGTTTCAAAATAGTTTTTAACTCATTCAGTTATCATCGTTATAAACACACTCCCTCGCGGTCCTATGACTGGATGTCGTCAGCTAAAACATTAATTATTATGCAGCTCAACCTACTCCTTATTATGTTATTGTATCCAAAATCAGATTAACCTGTGTTGGTATTCACTCCATCCTCTACCTCAGTTTGGG
>JBAMJV010011641.1:0-44240 GCA_037951105.1 Echinarachnius parma
CACAATGTGGGGCGACGCACACGGACTCACGCCCAAGGCCAAGGTTATAATAATAACATACTTCTAATATATAGCTCTAAATACATGAATTATGTTCCATAGCGCTTAAAGGGGCCCTGCAACCCAAATGCATGTTGACCTCTGTTCATCTGTATTAGTGTAAACATTCAATATTTGTAAACGGTTTGACCCAAATATGTTTTGTATATTTTTAAACATTTTATCATTTATTTGTCTTCATGTTGCTAAGCCCCACCTCCTAAAAAACCCTCCAGAGCAAATTATATTGTTGACCTGCAGTGACATCATTTGTCACTCACTGGTCAGCTACCATGAGATTAACAAAAGATGAAAGTACAAAAAGAACATCCACACAAAAGCATGCCTTGCATACCTCCATGCAATAGCTTAGACGGTGCTTTTCTTCTGACATAGCAACAGCTATTGTAATTGAAGTTGTGGAGTTGGTATTCTATTCAACCGTATGATGCTATTGTGATTAGTCTAATCTTGTTGTACTTTCATCTTTTGTTAATCTCATGGTAGCTGACCAGTGATTGACAAATGATGTCACTGCAGGTCAACAATAGAATTTGCTCTGGAGCATTTCTTAGGAGGTGGGGCTTAGCAACATGAAGACAAATAAATGATAAAATGTTTAAAAATATACAAAACATATTTGGGTCAAACCGTTTACAAATATTGAATGTGTACACTAATACAGATGAACAGAGGTCAACATGTATTTGGGTTGCAGGGCCCCTTTAAAACAATATTATAAATAAAAATATATACAAAATTAAATACAATACATGAAAATCAAAATATAGGAATTTTATATAAAATACATACAAACACGCATAGTAAAGTACTGTATAAATATTAACATTCAGTAGTACATTTTAGGTAAGGCTGAGCTTTAGTAACAAAAACGTGCACAATAACACTACAAACTAATAGTTATAACTCCATCATGCTCGAAAGGTATAGAAAATTACAAACGACTAATTAAAAAGCCTGTTATCATTAAAACAAAGCCATTAAAACAAAAGAGGTCGCTTTAAAAAAAAAGGATTGGTTTCAACCTTTTTTCATACAAAATTATGCATGTGATGTTTTGTTGAAAAAATGATTAGATAGAGAGATCATCAACAACAATTTAAAAGCCTCCTTTGAAAATTGTTGAAAAAGTGCATGTAGGCATTGTTTTAATATTTTTTAAATCATCGAATAAATCTTTATTCCGATCGAATATATTTATTGATATTTCAGCCGTTTCTGAACCGATTTTGATCAAATAAAGTGTATTCTGCCATTACAATTGCATGCTCTTTCAAATTCTGCAGTCATATTTTAATTACCTCACAAACAAATTATTTCGTGCAGCGCCCTCTATACCAAAACTGAACTACCCCTTTAAGGTACATTATAATTTTGTATGTGATTTATAGAAAGTAGAAATATGTTTATAGAAAAATAGAAATTAAAAAGTGTAAATATCGTGAACCTTTAATATTGAGGTCTTCATAGTTTAAGATCATAATATCAGAGCTACTCATATAAATGTAAATATAATTAACAATCGATGTACATTCATGTGGTTATAGCTTATACCCCCGTCACATATAGCGCCGACCTCGCGCCGCTCCTAATCCCCATTCATAAAATTGCTACGCTCCTAATCCCCATTCATAAATTTGGCAGTGGGAGGCGAAGCATTGTCCGAACGATGATTAAATGACGAATGAATGGGAGGATTATCGCACATAGGTGAAAGGATAGCCTCTCATGCATGGACATACAATGGCTCCCTGAACAAAACAGTAGGTCGGCAAAAGACCCACGACCGACCCACGACCACTTTTTAAGCTTTGGACATGTCGAAAGCGGTCGTGAGTCTTTGGCGTTCTGCTCTTTTGTTTAGGGAGCCATTGTATGTCCATGCATGAGAGGATATCCTTTCACCTATGTGCGATAATCCTCCCATTCATTCGTCATTTAATCATCGTTCGGACAATGCTTCGCCTCCCACTGCCAAATTTATGAATGGGGATTATGGGGATTAGGAGCGGCGCGAGAGCGTAGCTATATGTGACGGGGGTATGAGCAAAAAAATACAGTACGATCGATCATATCAAACAAAAAGCCTATGCGGTATGCCTAATGGCCCGGTCAGATATCAACGGATATCGGAAACGTATATATTATGCCCAACGAATCCGGGCAACGAATAGACAATTTGCGAAATCAAATTATCCGGTGATGAAAGTCGTCTCCATTGCTTCATGTACAAACCATATAGAACAACGTACATCACCGGACAAGGAACGGACAAGAAACGTATAGAACGGATTGAAAATTTAGCTCTCCGTTTGACATCCGTTTGCGCAATCCGTTGATATGTGACCGGGCTATAAACAAGCTGTTTTTGTATATTTTTAAAATCGATTGAATAAGGAACTGCGATTGGGATTAGGGAATGTCCCTCATTTTCCCATGTCTTCAAACCGTTAATACCGTATTAAAAATCCCCGGCATTCCAACCATAACTTTCTTTACAGATGAAATTTAATACTGCAAAAAAACATTCTCGAAAGCTAATCTCACTTCTTTTTTTGTTTGTATAGGTCTTCTCATTGATGATGGTGGTGACTGAATAGTTTAAAATACAATTGTGGAAATTTCCATTAGAAATCCCAAGCACTTTCGTGTGGTCGTTGTGCAAAAGAAAATAGTTATATTGTCATGGGATGAAGGGAATCGGGATCAGTTTTCCCCTTTTAAGTAAACTATTCTTTACAGGCACTGAAATATGGAAAAGGGCATAGAAATACGTCATATCTATTTTTAAAGACCGCACCCTGTCTCGTGTATGCATACCCCTACATTATATTTGTTCTCCAGCGCGCATCAGGCTACCGCTTAGCTTTCTCTGTTACGTAACTATATAGTTAGGTCCATGGTACCTTGCGGTGTATGGTACAACCACAACATTTATTGACGTGGATATCATATATTTTACCTCGACTGTCGGAAAACGCCAGTGATTATCTACCCATCATATCTAGTTTGCTTTCTATTCCTGTCTATAAATTTTTAACAGGTAAGCCGTAATACAATGTCTTATTTTAGTATTTATTTAGTATTATCATTCTACGTTTGTTATATGGATAATATAGTATTTTCGAATGAAGTGTTATATTCTTACTTCTTACTTCTCTTCTGGGATAACACCTTTCAGTTGTACTTGATATAGTAATTAATACGCAGTATAGTATCCTGAACCTTTCTTCTATTTCAATTTCTTACAGCGCATAGAGACATACAATTATGTGATATGCGCTTTGAACACCTTATTATTATTACGTATACAGTATATATCATTTTGTATATATTTTCGTCTTTGTGATGCTTCTGCTGTGTGTCAGCCGAACGCCTGTTTGCGATAAATTATAGTGCATGCGTATAGCCGTAGCAATCCAAATTGTATACATGATTTAGAAGTTGCACTATAACTTATAAGTTGTAAAAGTAGTTGCTTTTGTAGTATAAATGATATATATGAGCTGATAGTAAATGCAGCATATGTGCATAATACTTTTCTGTTATTTAGTTTTACTCGGTCACTGCGAAAATATAACATTTTCTTTTCATGCTCATTCCCAAAACACGAATTACAATATAACTACAATTATAAAGCCATATTCTTGTCAGCGTATAATTATACTATTCTCAGGATTGCTATAATTTTGCAATGATTATTGACATGCATAATATAGACAAATACAGTATAACATATTTATGTCATATATTATATAATATTGTATTATTTGCCTTCCATTATAAATGCTTTTTTCTTTGTTAGAAAAATAAATAAAATGAAATGACATGAAATTACATGATTTGACACATCTACAATGTTATACATTGAGCTTTCTCGCATTTATACTAAAATTGTATACCATAAGTGGTTCGATATGTACCTTGGATGAGGGCTTATACATTTTTACAAACTTATTTGCCCCTCATTGACATCAGAGTAGGTCTGTGCGATTAGTGACGCTGTACAGCAGATGATGAACATGGGCAGGCAAAACCTTCATCAGGACTGAATTTGTCCCTTTTTACAGACCAAAATCTCTCCAAATTGGATTTAAAGACATTTTATGGACGAGCTTTCTACAACATACAAGGGTAGACTTATGTTCCATTCGTTTATCACTCTCTGTGAAAAAGAAAATTCAAGAGATTGATTTGACTATTTTGTTCTTTACCTCCCTTTCAAGAAGCCCGTGATTCATACCAGTTGAAGCTCTTTAATCATGGCGTACTATATAGGCAATATTTCATTTCATTTCAAGAATATTATTTCCAAAAGTTTGAATCACAAAATACAAAATAACATACATATGTACAGTATATATACATCGGAATCATACGAATAAAATAACATCAATGTGGAATGTATAACGCATGTGATATTAATTTGCAGTAAATTTTAAGGGATCTAGTAACTTTGCAAAAAGTGATGGATGGTTGATGAAATGTGTATTATTATGATCTGATATAATATGTCCACTGAGTAAAGTATGAACAAGGTACGTTAAATGGATATGATATGGCCAAAATGCAAAGTGATATTCGCTAACTCATTGCACTGACTTTGTGCACGGTTATAACTTTCCAGTGGATAATTACAAATCTTAACACTTCAATAATATTTTTTTTTTTTAAGGGAAGGGAAGTTCGGAAAACTGAAATCTGCATCGCTCATTACTCTGTCATTATTATGACATTCCTTTACCATGAAAGAACTGAAAAAACTGAAAAAAATGAAAAAACTGAAAAAACTGAAATCTGCATCGCTCATTACTCTGTCATTATTATGACATTCCTTTACCATGAAAGTGGAAATAAATTATTTTTCAATACTATAGAGAGATCATCGAAAAAAAAAAAATCATTCCGGAATATTTGGAGAGAAAAAAGTGTAGGATTGTTAAACATTTGTCTTTATTATTGAATACCCGACATTTATTCCACAATCGGAAATACTTATGAAAATTTCAGCTGTTTCTGAACCGATTTTCATTCAAAAATTGTTTGCTCTTATAAATTTTACATATATTTTTGTATTACCTCACAAACCAGGTTTTCTCGATACGCCCATATAGCGTGCACAGAATGAGTCAAGCCTCACATAATTTACATGATATACGAGTGGGATGATTATAAATCAGAAATTGTCCATGGGGAAAACGCGGGAGATGATAAACACGCCTGCGCAATTATAATCACGGGAGTAGGCTATGGTTGAAATGTAACGACCAAGAAGATAATTTTACTTTGCTTTAAGTCAACTATTATATTTCTTAATTCAAACATATAGGGAAACTGACCAAGAATATATTGTGATTAAAAGTGAGCAAAGAAAAATGGGATTCCAACGGGATTCGAACCCGAGACCTCCGGATTGCCAGACCGGTGCTCTACCGACTGAGCTATAGAAAACCCTACGACGGCGTTCTTCCCAGAAACCCCTTAATTCATCATTGCTCAAGTAGTCAGGAGCTTTATAAA
Source organism: Echinarachnius parma (assembly GCA_037951105.1). Lineage (NCBI taxonomy): Eukaryota > Metazoa > Echinodermata > Echinoidea > Clypeasteroida > Echinarachniidae > Echinarachnius > Echinarachnius parma. The sequence goes on from JBAMJV010011641.1 coordinate 5,581, forward strand.
CCTGACATAAACCCGAAGCGGATTAAAATCAACTTGGGGATAAATGCGAGGGATCGCCGAAGCGATACAGCTTTTTGTAATAACTAATTCAAACATATAGGGAAACTGACCAAGAATATATTGTGATTAAAAGTGAGCAAAGAAAAATGGGATTCCAACGGGATTCGAATCCCGTTGGAATGATACATACAGACAGAATAACTGGAACAGTTTACAAATTAATAAAACATACAAATATACAAAATTTCTCGCGAATTTATACATGTATGTATAACGAACAAATTCTTATTCCTTTTTTTTTGTTACACAAGTGTATTTTTTTTTACTCATAAGAACTTTTCCTAAGTTTATTTTTAATATATATATATCATTTTGTATATATTTTCGTCTATGTGTCATGCAAGCTAATGTTATAATGTGTGCACCCAGAGCCGAACGCCTGTTTGCGAGAAATTATAGTGCGTATAGCCGTAGCAATCCAAATTGTATACATGATTTAGAAGTTGCACTATAAATTGTAAAAGTAGTTGCTTTTGTAATATAAATAGTATGAGCTGATCGTAAATGCAGCATATGTGCATATGCTTTTCTGTTGTTTAGTTTTACTCGGTCACTGCGAAAATATAACATTTGCTTTTCATGCTCATTCCCAAAACACGAATTATACAATATAATAACAATTATAAAGCCATATTCTTGTCAGCGTATAATTATACTATTCTCAGGATTGCTATAATTTTGTAATGATTATTGACATGCATAATATAGACAAATACAGTATAACATATTTATGTCATATATTATATAATATTGTATTATTTGCCTTCCATTATAAATGCTTTTTTCTTTGTTAGAACAAAATAAAAATAAATGAAATGACATGAAATTACATGATTTGACACATCGACATTATACATTGAGCTTTCTCGCATTTATACTAACATTGTATACCATAAGTGGTTGGATATGTACCTTGGATGAGGGCTTATACATTTTTACAAACTTCTTTGCCCCTCATTGACATCAGAGTAGGTCTGTGCGATTAGTGACGCTGTACAGCAGATGATGAACATGGGCAGGCAAAACCTTCATCAGGACTGAATTTGTCCCTTTTTACAGACCAAAATCTCTCCAAATTGGATTTAAAGACATTTATGGACGAGCTTTCTACAACATACAAGGGTAGACGTATGTTCCATTCGTTTATCACTCTCTGTGAAAAAGAAAATTCAAGAGATTGATTTTACTATTTTGTTCTTTACCTCCCTCTGTCAAGAAGCCCGTGATTAATACCAGTTGAAGCCCTGTAATATAGGCAATATTTCATTTCATGTCAAGAATATTATTTCCAAAAGTTTGAATCACAAAATACAAAATAACATACCTATGTACAGTATATATAATTTAGATCGGAATCATACGAATAAAATAACATCAATGTGGAATGTATAACGCATGTGATATTAATTTGCAGTAAATTTTAAGGGATCTAGTAACTTTGCAAAAAGTGATGGATGGTTGATGAAATGTGTATTATTATGATCTGATATAATATGTCCACTGAGTAAAGTATGAACAAGGTACGTTAAATGGATATGATATGGCCAAAATGCAAAGTGATATAACTCATTGCACTGACTTTGTGCACGGTTATAACTTTCCAGTGGATAATTACAAATCTTAACACTTCAATAATACCGTATATTTTTTTTTTAAGGGAAGGGAATTTCGGAAAACTGAAATCTGCATCGCTCATTACTCTGTCATTATTATGACATTCCTTTACCATGAAAGTGGAAATAAATTATTTTTCAATACTATAGAGAGATCATCGAAAAAAAAAAATCATTCCGGAATATATGGAGAGAAAAAAGTGTAGGATTTTTAAACATTTGTCTTTATTATTGAATACCCGACATTTATTCCACAATCGGAAATTTCAGCTGTTTCTGAACCGATTTTCATTCAAAAATTGTTTGCTCTTATAAATTTTACATATATTTTTGTATTACCTCACAAACAAGGTTTTCTCGATACGCCCACATAGCGTGCACAGAATGAGTCAAGCCTCACATCATTTACATGATATACGAGTGGGATGACTATAAATTAGAAATTGTCCATGGGGAAAACGCGGGAGATGATAAACACGCCTGCGCAATTATAATCACGGGAGTATGGTTGAAATGTATATGACCAAGAAGATAATTTATTTTGCTTTAAGTCAACTATTATATTTCTTATCACATTTGTATCGTCTGTGCGCATAATGCATACCGTAATCATTATGATTTTGTTATGAAGGAATTAATTTCATTAAAGGGGTAGTTCAGTTTTGGTAAAGAGGGCGCTGCACGAAATAATTTTTTTGTGAGATAATGAAAAACTAAGTGTAAAATTTGAAAGAGCATACAATTTTAATGACAGAAACATATGTATGCGATCAAAATAGGTTCAGAAACGGCTGGAATATCAATAAATATATCCGATCGGAATAAATCTGGGGCCCAGATTTATTAAATTATTTTTTTGATTAAACAAATGCTTACACTTTTTTTTTTAAATCGAAAGAGGTTTTGAAATAGTTGTTGAAGATCTCTCTATTTAATCATTATTTAAAAAAAATAATTACATGCATAATTTTGTATAAAAACCAATGCTAAAAACCAAAACTTAGTCGTTTGTAATTTTCTATACTTTTCGAGCATGTGGAGTTATTGGTTTATGTTATTGTGCAGGTTTGGGTTACTAAAGCTCAGCCTTATCAAAACTGTACTACCCCTTTAAAATGCAAAATTGTCCATTCACAGCTCTTAGCATGTCAATTATGAGGCGTATTCACACGAGCATAAATACGTTAATAATTGCTATAATGTATGTATTAATATTATTGCTAAGAAATTAGTATTGTTAGTGATTTATATGGCTTCTGATTTAATGGGTTTATTGTTTTTTTCCTTTAGACACATCAGGATATGATTAGTTTTCATTTATTTATTTATTTATTTATTCAAGTCTTCTTTAAAAATACAGGGTAGGCAACCTCAGTTAAAAAACTGCTTTACAGGTGCGCCCTTTCTAATATCCCCTTTTCAAGGGTTCGCTCAGAAATGTCATTGCATAAAAACAATAAATGTAGGCATACATAACTTCTCGGTTAAATAAATCAACAACCGCAATTCATATATCAGTTTAATGAAATAATGACATTTGGATAAGTGGTAAACAAAGAAAGTAACTATGCTGGAAGTGAACTAACCGATTGACGTTCTAATGTTTTTTTTTTTGTCCCGTTAGTTTAACCAGACGTATCATCATCCATAATGGGAGATCAACCACCAGCATACGCCACCAATCCCTCAAAGGGCGATCTGGAAGGGCATCCGTATCCCCAAGGATCAGCACAACCCGCAACGGTCGCGTACCCGCCGCAACCGTCGGCCTACCCGCCACAGCAAGCCGGCCCGTATCCGCAAGGTCAAGGAGCCTACCCACAGGGACAGGCTGTAGGTTACCCGCAAGGTCAACCTGTCGGGTATCCGCAAGGCCAGCCTGCTGTCTATCCACAGGGGCAGGGCGTTACCTACCCGGCGGCGACTTACCCGCAGGGTCAGGCGGCGGGGTACCCTCAGGTGGTGTCCTACGGGGCAGGTCCGGGACAAACGGTCGTCATGCAGCAGCCAGGCGTAGCCGGAACCAGTACCACCCAATATGTCTATCAGCATCAGGTACTAACCATTGATCTCACTCAAAATATTTATATTGTTGTTAACTGCAGTTGCATTACTATTATTATCATCATCATCATCATCATCATTCTTATTATCATCATCATCATCATCATCATCATCATCATCATCATCATCATCATCATCATCATCATCATCTATACAATAGCAACCGCCATCACTATGAACACCATCAGCACCATCAAAATCATGTACATCTGCATTATCAATAACATCAATATCATTATCATCATCATCATCTACGTCATCAATGTCATAATAAGTAGCATTGTTATCATTTTTATTATCACCACCACCTCCGCCGCCACCACCACCACCGACACCATAATTATACCATTATTCTCTATAATTAAATCAATATTAGTTATTGATCCATTTTTTTTGTTCAGTCTCGAAAACATACAGAGCGGTAACCAGAACTGCTGTATACAGTACCGGGTGACAGTCTGATCAACACCACCACCACCACCACCACCACCACTTTTCTCTATTAATACATTTCTAAATAGCTATACTGATCCATATCTTTCCATCTTTACAAACCTACAGAGCGGCAACCAGGACTGTTGCGGTTCCGGTGGACAGTCTGATCAGTATCACCACCACCACCACCACCGCCGCCGCTACCACTACTACCACCACCACCACCACCACCACCACCCCCACCACCACCACTTTCTCTATTAATACATTTCTAAATAGCTACTGATCCATATCTTTCAATCTGTAAAAACATACAGAGCGGCAACCAGGACTGTTGCGGTTCCGGTGGACAGTCTGATCGGTATCACCACCACCACCGCCGCCGCCATCACCACCACCACCACCACCACCACCACCACCACCACTATTCTCTATTAATACATTTCTAAATAGCTACTGATCCATATCTTTCCATTTTTAAAAACATACAGAGCGGCAACCAGGACTGTTGCGGTTCCGGTGTACAGTCTGATCAGTATCACCACTACCACCGCCGCCGCCACCACCACTACCACCACCACCACCACCACCACCACCACCACCACCACCACCACCACCACCACTATTCTCTATTAATACATTTCAAAATAGCTACTGATCCATATCAATCTTTCAATCTTTAAAAACATACAGAGCGGCAACCAGGACTGTTGCGGTTCCGGTGTACAGTCTGACCAGTACAAGGCGTCTGCAGGGTTCTGTACGGGCGTCTTCCAGCTCGTGCTTGGTATACTCTCCATCATCTTGGGCGGGGCATCATACGCCTTCTCGACCATCCAAGTGGGATACGGCATCTGGGGTGGCCTTATGGTACGTCTTCTTACTGTTCTACTTTCGCAAGCCAAATTTCGAAAGTTTCGAGATAATTGTCACATATGTATTGGAAATAGAAATAGATTGGAATTTAAGAGCTAACCTGAAATTATTGTATAGATGAATATACTTCTTTCTTTTTTTTCTTCGTTTGTTTGTTTGCCTGTCTGTATGTCTGTATATCTGTCTGTTAATTGTTTTAATTTTGCATGTCAAATTGAAACGTTTGACAAGAAGTATAGTCCAGTGTCTGAACTACGTTAATTTTGGTATACGTGTCATATTTATACTGCTTTTTGTTTGTTTTCATTCATCTTCATTGTTGTAGTTTTTCATTCCAACTGGAATTTTGGGGATACTGAGCCGACAACAACGATCGTGTATGGTGAGTACATTTCCATGTATGTTACAAAATGTTATATCATCTGACTTGGTAAAATACGCGTCGTTGATTGGCTAAACACGGTCACGTGATTGCCATAATATGTTGTTATATTACACGGAAGAGCCGCGATATATCGATAGAGGAGAATTTTTGTTTAGACCGACATTTCAAACCATGAAAGCGATTCTATCGATTGCAGGTGTTATATTGGCGCGCGCTGCAAGATAGATTGTAAGATTGTATTATGACGTCACAATTACTTGTCAACATATCACTTTGTATTATAGGAGATCGGTCAATTTCGTAAGTTGGCCATACAAATAAGCCAGTTCGTAGTTACAATCTGCGCATGCGCGTATTTACTTCCGGGTATTTTGATATTCCATCGATCGTGAGAATCAAAGGAGCCACACGTGCAAATGAATGCGAATTATGTGTTTACGTTTTTAAAATCTGGATCAGGATAAAAATAAGCCCATCGTTTTTGTATTCACCACATCAAAGGTTAATAGCATAATATGTACTATTTCATAGAACAAGAACCGGTTTGATAGAATGTGTTATTCATGTGTAATGATGATATTTAATGATCAATAATTTCACCGAGCCTTGCTTGGCCTGGCTAGCACGCACGTATAGGTGTACATAATAGTGTACATAGCATTGTGCGGAGATTATCGTCTTCCGCTTGCTGCAGTATCCAACGCAAAAACAGTTTTTGCCGGCTGATTTCTCTCTCCATTTATTAGCAAATGCAAACAAAATTTCGTTTATGAGATCCACAATTTATATAAATTGATAATGATTACCCACTTTCTTGTTTTGAAGACCGCGCAACATGTAGAAAGAAATATTATATCCCGTCTGTTTTCCTTGCCGATAGCGTCCTAAAACATAGCGTTCAATTTTGAACGTACATTGTACGAATGGGTGGTATGCTTATCGCCCGCCTTGTAGCATTATTGCGTGTGAATGATTCACCTAGATCATTCACAAGAAAGATGATTACAAGAAAGTTGATATGGAGAAAAATCGGTAAATTCTTGAATATACTTTACATCAAATGTGTTCTTTATGAGTTTATGCAGCTGCTCGTATAATTTCCACTTTGATTTTATGCATCTAATGTTTGTTTTATGCTGTCAAACTAAAATTATCCGGTAAAATGACATGATAGCATACACTTTACTGTACGTTGATAGCCCGTTGATGGAATATCGGACTACGCCCTCTGACGTCACCCAAGCTCCATAGTCTAATTACGAACTGGCTTATTCATTTTGTGTGCATTCAATTTCGCCGATTTTGTCACCGCAGCTGTATTTTGCAGTTCAAATTCGTTTTTTAGCATTCGAATTCATATAACAATCATTCGAAAACATTTTGTTTGCATTCGATTTAGAACGTGTTTCTATTTCGTAAAATTGTCATTCAATTTAAAGCGAGAAAATGTGTGATTACGTAATACCACCTTCCGTGAAATCCGTTGGCAAAATTGAATGCAAATAGCGTGTTTTTAAATTGAATGCTAAAAATGGTAAATCACTTGTCCGAAGAGCTAAATCGTATGAACAAAATGCAATGTTGAATGACAATTGCAAGCCTTCAGCTCAATTTCGCGAAATTGAATGAAACGCTTATCAAAACGAATGAGAAGCTTACGAAATTGGCTGAGAAAACCTATATTATCCATGCCGTTTATCGCTTTTAAATTGATACGATCCATATGGAGACTTCAAACGGAGAGCAAAGAGAGAGGTGTCACTTTTAAGGATCTACTTTTTAACAAATAAAAACGTAATTTAAAGGCGTAGTTCTGTTAATGTTAGAAAGCGCTTCAATAAAAAAAAATCATTTGTGAGGTAATGCAAAACTAAGTAAAAAGCACGTGATTTTAAAGACAAAATCAACTTTGTTTGATCAAAATCGGTTCAGAAACAGCTGAGGTATCCATCAATATATCCGATTGGAATGTTGGGGACCAACATTTATTCGATTATTATTATCATTATTGTAATTATATTATTATAATCACATGATGTTGATAAAAAGGTATTTTGATAGGCCCCCAAATATCAAATAGGCCCTATATACAGGGTGCCAGTGGCCCCCCAAAACGGGACGGGGTACTTGCTATAATGAAGACACAATGACTACGGGATAGGGCATCTTTCACATATAAAAATGATACCATGAACAGTAATTTTGATCTAGTGGTTTTTTTAAATTTAGGATGTCTTAAAGGGACAGTCCCTCTTTTACAAAACGTCTGAACAGTTTCCAGTTGACGGATGGGGATGAATGAAACACACACACAAAAAATCAGATCGAACAACCCTATAATTTGGATTCTACGAATGAAAAACGAATGCGTCCCTCCATCAGACTATATATCGGTCAATAAAAGAGTTTAACTGATTTAGCATAATATTACAACTATATTGTACTTATTCTTGTAAAGGTAAATTGTGAAGCCGACATCTTTAAATGTATGTCACGTAAAAAATCTCAAAAATGAAGAATATGTAATTACATGTAGTCAGTTTAAGCGAGGTTTTGTTATTTTGCCTAGTGTGCGGTCATGCTATTCTACTTGTGCGCGGGTCACGTAGCTAGCGCGGGTCACGTAGGGGTCACGCATAGCGTTGTGGTACTTCGTGGAATCCGTGTACGAACTTCCTCACTGGGTGAATATACGTATAATACACAATTAACCGTTGGACGACGGTTTATTAGTTTAAGGTCTATAATTCCACGAAAAAGAGATTTCAAGCCCTAATTTGTTCAGGCATGCTATTAAATGACATTTTCTTTCATATAAGACAATAACCTCGCAACTTTTGAAATTTGGCTTGCAAAAGAGGGAATGTCCCTTTAAGAACATAGGCTATTCATAAAGCCTACACATTTTTCGATTTTTTTTTTTTTTTTTTTTTTTTTTTTTTTTTTTTTCGAAAAACCCAAATGGCTTTTTATTGTTTGTGATGATCTCTCTATCCAATTTTTTTTTTTATAAACATCACATTCACAATTTCAAGAAATAATTGCAACTTTCAGGGATATAGAGGGTGCCCTCTTGTATTAACGGCGAAAAAAAAAATGATATCAGCCTTCTAACGTTTATATGTTTAATTTTATACGAACAATAATGATATATAGCCTACTAATTTGTGAATAAATTATGATTGATATTACTTGCGCATGTGTTTATATTATGTATGTTGTACACGTAATTTGAAATCCGATATAGATTGTATTTTTTGTTCATTCTTGAAAGTCTCAATAATTTAATATTATTCAATTAAATCGGATCTTTTCTGCGCGCTCCAAAGTTGTTTGATCTTGTCTTACGAACGGGCAATGTTTTTTCGTGGATCAAGTTTTGAAAACATATTGACTTCTAATTTCAAACTCTCAAAATAATGTTCTATCCAATTAGATCACGGCTTACCTTGTGTTGTGTATCTTCTGCACGCTCCAAAGTTTCGGGATGTTGGTTTACGAATCCACTGCCGCTAGTGTCTACTCGCTGATCGAAGCATGCTACTTCAACTACTTCACCTACAGCTATGAATGCAGTTCCACCAGATCAGTCGTAAGTTCGCTACTTTCCACGTGGTGTCATTTGTGATAGTATTAATAATTTTCACTTATAAACATTTACGCTACTTAATTAATATAATCTACTGCGCTTGACACATATAAATGTATGACAACTCTGGCTGTAATCAAACTGCAATACCTGAAAACTAAGCACATACACCATTTCCAGGAACACATACTTGCCAAGTTCCATAGTACACCTGGGTTGAGATCCGAAAATGTGGATAAGGTGTCTTGCAGAAAAAACGTGCCCCACGTTCCTTGAATTGATTCAATGACTGTTTTGTCCGACAAGGAGTTGTTTGTGTCCAAAATATGTTTTCTGTCATCATCGACGTACATGCCTGTAATAGTGCCTGCCCCTTTCAAGTTACAGGGGCATAGCTACAGGGTGCTAGGGTGGCAACAGCCCCCCCAACAATTGTCTGTGCCCCGGGTACCCCCCCCCCCCCCCCCCCCCCCCCCACGAAAAGGTGTGCTTGCAGGAACAAAAAAAAAACAATTGAAAATCACCAACTTGTTTTAAGTTTATGGGTGGAAATAAAGTCATTGAACCAATTCATGGTATTTTAAATCTTAACAAAAGCATTTTCGGACCATGATCCTATCATTATAATCATGTTGATATGAGTATTTGTACCGCGTAACAGATGAGCACTATTATTCTTTTTGCTTGTCACCTGGAAACCCGTGTCTCCTCTTAAAGAGATCTAGTATCATTGTCCGAATCCTCAAAATCCAATTGGAATTCTAGCGGTTCCCTCATATACCTTGTTATATTTATATTAACAATAGAAGCATGGGACAGGTTTCGGTTTTTCGAATTTCCCTTTCGCTAAAAAGATATTGCGATTGAAGTGTTCAGGTGTTAAACTATCCACTGGGTAGTCGTAACCGTGTACAAAGGCAGTGCAATGAGTTATTGATTAATGATTATCACTTTGCATCTTTGCTCATTTCTCGGCGATATAATGACCATTTAACTTGAATCTTTCACACAATACCCAGTGGAAATATCAGATAACAATATACATTGTATCAACCATTCATCACTGTTTGCACATGTCAACAAAGTTACTAGATCCCTGTAACATTACAATGATCCCAGCTCACACGAAAAAAAAGCATATCTACGTCACTTCCTAGTTGTACTACTTGCAGTAAAAACGCTGAATTAATACTTAAAAACTCGCGTAAAAACTCCTTTTGAACAAACGCCAAAAATCACAAAATAACAGCAATGATCATTTTGTTTATCTCCTCTTGGACAGGGCGCCATCTTTGTCCACGCGATCCTGGCTGTGATTGCATTGATTGAGTTCATCGTGTCCATCGTGGCTGCAGCCTTCTGTTGCAAGGGACTCGCCTGCTGCTGCGCTAACCAACCCTCTTCTACCACCACCACTCAACAAACGGTAATTTTCATTATGATATTACTACTGCTTCATTTTAAGATATGGGGTATCATTTCTGCTATGTATAAAGAGATACTGATACAAAGAAATCGTCTGCTGCTGTAACCCTCTTCCACATACACACTCACCAAACAGTAATTGTTATTATTATGTTATTTGAATATACTGTTTCATTTTAAGATATGGGATATCATGTTTCTCTGTTAAAGGGATCTAGTAACTTTGTTGGCATGTGCAAAAAGTGATGAATGGTTGATGCAATGTATATTGTTGTTATCTCATATGTCCACAGGATATTGTGTGAAAATTTCAAGTCAATTGGACATTGTATGGCCAAGTAATGAGCGAAAATGCAAAGTGATATTCAGTAACTCACTGCACTCACTTTGTACACGGAAGAAAAACTCGCCCGGAGTTTTTCTTATCTGAATACTTCAATCATACATATCTTTGTAACGAAAGGGAAATTTGAAAAACCGAAACCTGTCCCATGATTTTATTGTTAATACTAATACAACAAGGTATAAGGGAACCGCTAGAATTACAACTTTATTTTGAGGATTTGGACAATGTTACTAAGTCCCTTTAAGAAAGATACTGATACAAAAGACTCGCCTACTGCTGCGCCAACCATATTACAACCACCACACACACATAAAACGGTAATTGTCATTAGAATTGTATTTTAAACCACTACCATATAAAGGATATACTTGAGTAGTGGTCAAGGTTCGTTAATTTGCAAAAAAGAACACGATGTACAATAGCCGTGAAGTGAAGATGATGAAAGGGATGAAAGCGTTATAGTTACATGATGAACGGTGGCCACTGCAATATACTCTGCAAAAAATAGGGTGTTAAATTAACACCACTGGTATCTATATTGGTCCAGGCCAGACCAGCCTGGTGTAGACCAATATAGATACAAAGTGGTGTTAATTTAACACCAATTTAACACTCTCGTTTTTGCAGTGTAGACGTGCATATGACGACGCTAACTTAGTTCCATTCATGATATATGACCAGCTAGAGCTAGTATGCAACAAGAGATCATTATAATCGGTTGCCAACCAGGGTTACCTTAGGTGACTATAGACTTATATTGGTATATAAGTTATATAAGTTGTCATTAATTGCAAGTCAGATCATGTGACTTATTGCGCAAATCTGATTGGTTAAAATGTGCATATTGTCTGACTTGTAAGTAATTGAAACTTTACAATCGATCGTATATAACTCTCTCTTTGGTTTAATGTTATATGAATGTAAATTTGTTGAATGAATTGCTAATTAATTTGACTGTAAAGCGCAAATAGATGTTTGCAAATTATGCGCTATACAGGGTGGCCCAGAAATAACGGAACGGGGCACTTCCCAAAATAAAGTAACGAAATGACTGGGTCCATCGGATAGTGTGTCTTTTCAAATGAAAATTGATACCAAGAACATTAATTTTGGTCGTGTAGTTTTTGTTTTAGAGCGCTGTGAGTGACACCATGTCAGGGTTCATTTTTCTTCAATTTTGAGTGACCTATTGGCTAAAGAATGACCCGAACGGCTCGTCATAGAATTACGACGCACAATGATGCGGACACCTTTGTTAGTGTGCATTCGACTGAATAGCCACAGCACCGTAATTCTATGCCGAGCCGTTCGGGTCATTCTTTAGCCAATAGGTCAGTCAAAATTGAAGAAAAATGAACCCTGACATAGTGTCACTCACAGCGCTCTAAAACAAAAACTACACGACCAAAATTAATGTTCTTGGTATCAATTTTCATTTGAAAAGACACACTATCCGATGGACCCAGTCATTTCGTTTTCTTATTTTGGGAAGTGCCCCGTTCCGTTATTTCTGGGCCACCCTGTATAGCGTAGAGGTCATAGTTCCACTCTTCGCACTTTTCGGCCTGGGTTCGAACCTCGCTTGCGTCTCTCGTGAATGATGACGATCATTAAAGGCGGTCCCAGACGTACAACTAATTATACATTACTGAACGTATGTTTAAAAACCAAATAGTCAACCATTTTAACAGGATAGTCTGAATAAGTGAGACCTTTTCTTCTTAACTTCAGCCGTTCATCACGATGGATTGTTCAAGATTAATAGCAAGGTTTTGTCAATTTTAACGAGAAGTTTAGACAGCGAGCACGGGAAACACGGAGTCGTCTCCCTGCATGGGAGAATTGGCGTACTGCATATTTGAGATTAGAAATTCCTTCTGCGTGATCATAGGGCTCGTGGCATGCTGGTAGTCGTTACTGACGGCTCTCCTCAGTCCACGACGTTCTCGGACAGCATCGGGGACTTCGTAACGCGCATCGCAATCACTGTCGTGACTCTCGCTCGCCGATCGCTGGATTCGACGTCCGTCAGTGGCTGCCAGTCTGGGCGGGAGGAAGCCGCCGTTGGGTCCGGGAACCATGGACGCAGGAATGGACTTCGATCGACAGAGAAGAGCATGTATATCCGGTCGGGCGTCGTTGGCGAAGCTTCCATGGCGCGATTTCATGATACCAGTGTCCCCTACCATGTCCTGGTACGGCATGTCCATGTTGGTAGTTGTCGTAGCATTGCTGGACACTGATTCCAGTTTCTGCCTTGTCAGCGTGTCAAAACCCAAAGCCGGAGTTGTTACAACCGACCTGAGTGTAGTTGTGGAAGTTAAGTCGACGGGTTGTTCTGGGAGGGCTCGTTGGATGGTTGCGCTATTGCCTGCTTGCCCCAGACATTCTCCACCGGAAGTCGAATTCGAGCGGTACGACACCTGTGGGATCAAAGTTCCATGAGCTTCTGTGATAGGAGATTGGCTCTCTGGTTTGCCCTTCTTCCATATGACGGATGTAAGAATCGCAACTAGTACCAGCAATGCCAAGCCCAGGAGGGACACACCAACAATGAACGGTAGCATGACTTTGCCCTGACCTTGATCTTGGTTGGACTCGGCTGGCCGAGGGACACATGGTTGGTTCGGATTTTCTGTAAGGGTAGTCATTGGGACAGCAGTAGTCTTAGCAATCACTGTTGTCTCCCCAAAAACGTTTCCAGCTCGGCAAGCAATGTGAAAACCATGTGGAAGCACTTTGGTGGTAAACGTGCCATACCCAGGAAACTGCTCTACAAAGGTGAGCTGAGTGTCAGCAGATGGTGGTTCAACTGTACAGTTAAGACCAGTAACAAAGGGAGGGTTAGCATAGGCAAACGCCTGGTAGGTGAAGAGTTCTTTTGATTGATCAAAACCTTGAAGCGTTACATTGACAAAGGGTCGACTGAATTGACACTTTTTGTTCACCTCCGTCCCGTCGTCGTACGCAAGTCGACACTCAAACTGGCTGTCAAGTTCATCAGGACGGGCTTCATAGACAGACGTAACGTGCTTCTCAATGGGCGTACCATCTGCAACCTTGACGTCTCCTCTAAACCAATGTAGGGCTGCCGCTGGGGTGGTCTGCTCGGATTCACAATACAGTGCGATGTTGTCCCCTACCTTCTCCGGGATGGCTGTGCACACCGGGTAATGATCGGCGGGAGGATACTTCACCGTCAACGATATTCGATTCGATTCAGCAACTTTCAATCCAGACGAATTAAATATGGCACAGAAATATTGTCCTTGGTCGGCCTTCATGGCGTGTCTTATCTTCAGCTTTTGATTCAAGCGATTGCCGTCGGGAATGCCTTCAACTTGGTATTGTTCATCCGGATTGTCTAGAATAATCCGCTGACCAGATAGCCGAGACCACTCGGCGATGACTTCCATGGAATGGGAGAAGTACGGATATCTGCTAAACTCTACTCGATCTCCGGGGTGGAAGAAATTGTCCGGAATCGTCGAGTAGCAATCAAATCCGGCCTCGGTGCGCTGGCTCACTACACTAGAGTCAACGTCAAAATGGAGAGTAACTCCTGCCGTCCAAATACGATGCCTATTCACCATGATTAGCATGACAGTACATATTAATTTCTGCAAGAAATCCATCTTCATCGAGCTGCTTTGCTTTTCTAGATAGTAAATGTTAATGTTGGAGTTGTCTCGCAATGACACTGAAGTTAAATCTCGTCTGGAAGAAGAATCCACAATACCAGCCTTTATATACTCTCCCAACCGCTCGTCGCAAGCTTGTCAAGTTGTTTTTGGTTTCGCTGCCCTTGTTGTTATCATTGTAGGCGTATGCGTACGAGATGCGGGGTCTGGGGCTGTTTAGCCCTGCCTACGACGTGTTGAAACCATTAGTATTTCGGAGAAAATGTTCGGAAATATTTCGGAAAAATCACCTAATTTTTAGGCACATTTTTTGACAAAGTCTTATATTTTAGCCAATTAGTAATGTCATTGAGGTTTTGTTCGTCTGATGGCAGAAGGAATGATGATAATTATTTAGGCTTATTACGGTTTGTCTCAGTCCTTAAATGCGGAAGTGAATTACATTTACATAGGCCCTGACATTTAAAGGTTGGCTGACAAGAAAACTACCTAAAAATTGTGTTTTACTGTATATCTAAGGTAGATTTTCATGAAGATTACTAATAAAAACATATTTTCCGCGTCGGAAAACCCAGTAAAATAAAAAAAAAAATCAACTTTTAAATTCACTTTAGTAATCCCCGTAACAAAATTGAGTCCGGGCGAAGAAAAATGACGTCATCTTTGTGACGTCACATGCAGGCAATCGCAGTATAGCTCGGTCATAAACGTACACGCTGAGTGCAATACTCACGTTGACAGAGAGATATTATTTCGATTTTTTGTCAATATTTGCAAACATTTGTTAAATTTTATATCATGGACGATCTACACTCAGATGTGTTGCTGCAAGCTGATATAATTCATTTCTTAGGAATTTTCAGTATAGCCTCAATTTACAAGCAAAAACGAGTTTGTTTTACTAGCAATTCATAGGCTCTGCATGTAAACCATCAAGTTCATCCGTGTTGCGGTCCTGCTTGTGATGTCATGATCCAGGCTGCACGTGCGCACATTCCCGCTCCGCTATAAATAACTTTTTTAGCAGCATGGAACGCCGATGCGTAAACAAGCAAAAAAGTTGCATGAAATTTACCTTTTTTGCCCAACTTAAGGAT
Source organism: Echinarachnius parma (assembly GCA_037951105.1). Taxonomy (NCBI): domain Eukaryota; kingdom Metazoa; phylum Echinodermata; class Echinoidea; order Clypeasteroida; family Echinarachniidae; genus Echinarachnius; species Echinarachnius parma. Next base: position 21,112 of record JBAMJV010011641.1, read on the forward strand.
TTCTTTGAAAAAAAGAGTGTGGTATATCAATATAGGCACATATTTAAAGCTATAAACCTGAATCAAAGCCGGGATTTCGCCATACCTTTAATGTTGATTAGAGTTCGTAATAAGATTTTACGTTATAATAACAACAGCACGAACAACAATTAATAAACTAACAAAAGAGTAAAAAACGACGATACCTACATGGATGAATAATTTGAAAGAACCAATGTGTTTAGAAATACCAAAAGTTTTGATTGGAGAAGAAAAAAAACTTATTCAAAAAGTATCAAGTAAATTATTTTAAACTACACTTTCTAAAAATGGAAATGCAATAGAAGGCCTATCATATTGGGTAACGAAATTAGATTGTTATGTTGATTGGGAAAATGTTTATAAAAGAAATGGTGTGTGTATTAAGGAGAACAAATTAAGACAATTTAATTTTAAAGTCATTTATAATTTAATCGTAGTAAAGAGAAAATGATTTATGTGGAAATTTACTAGTAGTGATACATGTGAAACATGTAATTGTCGAGAAGATATATCATGCTCTATTGAAATGTAAAATGAATCAAATATTTTGTAGAAATGTTATGCAATTGGTAAATCATGTTTATAATGTGAATGTAGAAATGAATATATTTACTACAAATAAATGTAGAAGACAAGATAAATGATATTTTAACTATAGCTTTTGGGAGCATATATAAAATGATAGTACATGTAATCAGAAATAAATCGGGAAAAGATGAAAGAAGTAAAAAACTATGGTTTACATTCTTAAAGGAAGTTCACTTTCGCATACAAATTAATGATTCCTTTCGTTAAAAAAAAAGGAATTGTATCATTTACCATATATGATAAAAAAAACATATTTTTAATTTCTAAATTGATGTAAAAAAGAAAACGATTGTAGCATGATTTGTTAAACTATATATGTATGGAACTTAAATTGAAATCATTAAATGCCTGGAAAGGTGAAAGAAAGAAGAAAAAAAAGAAAAACGACAACGTTTACTACCATAGGCGCCGGAAGTGGGGGGGGGGGGGGGGGCAGGGGCAATCAAAAAAGTGGGGGGGGGGCAAAACGCGTTTTTGCCCCCCAAAAAGCCCCCTTTGAAGAAAAAAAATGTATCATCTAAGACTTGTTAATTATAACGTTTAAAAAACTAATTTATACATCCATTTTATCTCGGTTTATTATAACTTGCGTATGGTCTGGGTGAGTTCCTTTTCTGTACCGGGCCACGTAGTTCCAGTGTAGGCTGGCATTGCTCTGGCTGCTTGTGTGACGTGCACCAAATTGCACAATTTCAGGTAATAAATGCAAAATCTTCCTCGTGGGAGGGGGATACCCCCTCCCAAACCATCCCCCTATGGCTCTAGCTTCCCCAGCCCTCGGTCGCTTCGTTCCCTCGGGACTCATTCTTGGTTGTAGGCTACATTGTTGGATCATACATAATGTGGCATATTTATTAGTGTGTCAATTATTTGTTTTCTTCGTAAAACATATATTTAACATTTCTGGTCGATCAAATCATAACACGCTAGCCCAAATACTTCTTAAGCCCAAATTTCCTCTCTATGTATACGCCAGATTGCACCATTTCAAGAATATAAATGCCAAATCTTTTCCGTGGGAGGGGGATACCCCCTCCCCCTCTGGCTGTGCCCCAGCCCTCGGTCGCTTCGCTCCCTCAGGACTCATTATAGGATGTAGGCTATGTTGTTGGATCATACATAAGGTGGCATATTTATTAGTGTGTCAATTATTTGTTTTCTTCGTGAAAAATATATTTTAAATTTCTGGTCGATCAAGTCATAACACGCTTTCCCAGATACAGTTAATCTTCAGCCCGATTTTCCTATCGAGGTATGCACCAGATTGCACAATTTCAAATCCAAAAATGCAAAAGCTCCCTACCGTGCATGCCCCCCTACCACACCATCCCCCCCGCACAATCACTTCGCTCCTTCACAATGTTTCACTCTCACCTCTGGCAAACCTGAGTGTGGTTGGGCATGAGCCCCTACACAAACAAATCGTGAGCCCCCTTAGGTCTTTGCCCCCCCCCCCCCCCCTCCCAATCCAAAACTGCTTCCGGCGCGCCTGTTTACTACTACTAACATTCTCTCCATATCGAGGGTTGCAAAAATGAGCACAATATAATTGTAGAGGCATGGAACTATAGATAGTCTATGACTGCATTATTCTCTCAAAGATTGTTCTAAATAGGAATTAAGGGATTTGGGAAGTGGGGCCCCTTGCATGCCTTGTAGGTAGTGTGACTCAAATTGACTGTACATAGCGCCATGGCCATGATGGTGGAGTATGCGGATTATATTATGTAACTCCATTATGTTTCGTATGTGATTTAACGTGAACATTTTCCATCCTTCTGTTAATTTGTGTACGTCTTTGCTTAAAAAGCAGACTCGAAATGGGTACATAACGTACGCGTTATTGTTAAAATGTTTATATACACGTAAGCATAATTTATCATTAGCCAAATAAAATCATCCTGCCAATACAATGTACATACATTGCGAAGTGGTATACATGCAGAATAATAGGCAGGCTTTTTGGCACTTAAGACTTTAGAACAAATCCACCAGAGGATCCTGGGGGGAAGGGGGCAGTCGGCCCCCTCCCCCCATAAAAATATGGGGTAACCTCGCTATTCATAAGGACCGCTATTCATAATGTGTAAAAAAAAAAGGACCGCTATTCATAAAACGCAAAAGGGGCATAGGACCGTTATGCATAAGGACCGCTATTCATAATGTGAGATGAGGGTCACTATTCATAATTCACATTGTGGGTCACTACTCATAATATACGAAATCGGGGTCGCTATTCATAGACATTAAATAGATAGATGAGTTTTGGTCAAAATTACTTTTAGTAACAAAACCTCCACCATTGCTTGCGGTACAAACTAATAGTTATTACTCCACCATGCTCGAAAGGTATACACAATTACAAACGACTAAGTAAAAACCCTGTTATCATTCCAAAAGAGCCATTACAACTCAAGAGGGCACTCTCTAATTTACCATTTATCATACAAAACTGTGCATGTGATGGTTTTTTTTTAATTTATAATGATTAAATAAAGATATCATCAACAACTATTTAAAAAATATTTATAAAGTATATAAGCATTTTTTTTCTTTTTCTAAAAAGTCAAGATGTCACCCGGCAGGTAAAAAAAATATATATTTTGAAATCAAATCAAATCAAATAAATATTCTCATTTCACATGTTTTATTCAATGAACTTTCAAATGGAATTAAAACCAACCAATTTAGTGTCAAGGGGCATTTCGGGAAGTACCAATACTCAAGTTTACCTTTTAAGAAGGGGCGCTATTCATAATTGATATTGGGGGTAGATCACTACTCATAAGGACCGCTATTCATAATACGAAATGAGGGTCGCTAATATGAAAATGAGTGTCGCTGTTCATAATACGAAATGAGGGTCGCTATTCATAACACGAAATGAGGTCGCTATTCATAATATAAAATGAGGGTCTGAGCCGCTGTGAAAAAATATCACAGGCGGACTCGGGTAGGAATCGAACCCACAACCTCCTGATTGCTAGACAGGCGTCATACCACTAGACCACCGAGATTGCCCCGATGACTATACGGCTGGTTCGATTCATATAATAGCAGTAGGTACTGCGTTAATTTATCAAATAAATGATTCTTAGGTTGGGTGAATTTGATTATATTAAATAATTTACCTTATCCCAACATAAATAAACACCGAATGTTCAGTGCGTGTTTGAGCCGCTGTGAAAAAATATCACAGGCGGACTCGGGTAGGAATCGAACCCACAACCTCCTGATTGCTAGACAGGCGTCATACCACTAGACCACCGAGATTGCCCCGATGACTATACGGCTGGTTCGATTCACATAATAGCAGTAGGTACTGCGTTAATTTATCAAATAAATGATTCTTAGGTTGGGTGAATTTGATTATATTAAATAATTTACCTTATCCCAACATAAATAAACACCGAATGTTCAGTGCGTGTTTGAGCCGCTGTGAAAAAATATCACAGGCGGACTCGGGTAGGAATCGAACCCACAACCTCCTGATTGCTAGACAGGCGTCATACCACTAGACCACCGAGATTGCCCCGATGACTATACGGCTGGTTCGATTCACATAATAGCAGTAGGTACTGCGTTAATTTATCAAATAAATGATTCTTAGGTTGGGTGAAGAATCATTTATTTGATAAATTAACGCAGTACCTACTGCTATTATGTGAATCGAACCAGCCGTATAGTCATCGGGGCAATCTCGGTGGTCTAGTGGTATGACGCCTGTCTAGCAATCAGGAGGTTGTGGGTTCGATTCCTACCCGAGTCCGCCTGTGATATTTTTTCACAGCGGCTCAAACACGCACTGAACATTCGGTGTTTATTTATGTTGGGATAAGGTAAATTATTTAATATAATCAAATTCACCCAACCTAAGAATCATTTATTTGATAAATTAACGCAGTACCTACTGCTATTATGTGAATCGAACCAGCCGTATAGTCATCGGGGCAATCTCGGTGGTCTAGTGGTATGACGCCTGTCTAGCAATCAGGAGGTTGTGGGTTCGATTCCTACCCGAGTCCGCCTGTGATATTTTTTCACAGCGGCTCAAACACGCACTGAACATTCGGTGTTTATTTATGTTGGGATAAGGTAAATTATTTAATATAATCAAATTCACCCAACCTAAGAATCATTTATTTGATAAATTAACGCAGTACCTACTGCTATTATGTGAATCGAACCAGCCGTATAGTCATCGGGGCAATCTCGGTGGTCTAGTGGTATGACGCCTGTCTAGCAATCAGGAGGTTGTGGGTTCGATTCCTACCCGAGTCCGCCTGTGATATTTTTTCACAGCGGCTCAAACACGCACTGAACATTCGGTGTTTATTTATGTTGGGATAAGGTAAATTATTTAATATAATCAAATTCACCCAACCTAAGAATCATTTATTTGATAAATTAACGCAGTACCTACTGCTATTATGTGAATCGAACCAGCCGTATAGTCATCGGGGCAATCTCGGTGGTCTAGTGGTATGACGCCTGTCTAGCAATCAGGAGGTTGTGGGTTCGATTCCTACCCGAGTCCGCCTGTGATATTTTTTCACAGCGGCTCAAACACGCACTGAACATTCGGTGTTTATTTATTTTGGGATAAGGTAAATTATTTAATATAATCAAATTCACCCAACCTAAGAATCATTTATTTGATAAAATGAGGGTCGCTGTTCATAATACGAAATGAGGGTCGCTATTCATAATACGAAATGAGGGTCGCTATTCATGATATAAAATGAGGGTCGCTGTTCATAATACGAAAGGAGGGTCGCTATTCATAATACGAAATGAGGGTAGCTATTCATAATACGAAATGAGGGTCGCTATTCATAATACGAAATGAGGGTCGCTATTCATAATATGAAATGAAAAACCAAGTCGGGCTTCGAGCCATCAAGTTGCTTTCAATGTGCGCAGAGTTCAACTTTTGTAATAAAATAGATAGATTTGTATTCCTTTAATACATCTTGACAATTCTGAACGGCTAAAACAAAAAAAATCCAGCCCCCCCCCCCAAAAAAAAAAAAAACATTATGCAAAATGTACAACATATGCATTCACACACTCTAGTACACGTGAACACTAATCTTGATGCACTCACTTGAACAAATTACTTCTTAACTAACGTGTTTTTTTTTTTTCGATAACTGCCGCTATCTGCTGTTTTATTTGTCGTGGTATCACTTCTTACATCTAGTGATGCTAAAAAAAACATTTGATTTTCTATGTATTTTTATTTATACAAGCGATCTCCCCTCCTCTCAATAGCCGGTCCTTGTGTGAATCTTATTTTATCTTCTTCATAATAATACTTTTCATAAAAAAAATCTTTCTCGATAATCATCTGTGCATTTCAGTATCGCATAATAACATTACTGTATAACAATTACTTATTGACGTACGTGTTTGCTATATTGCCCAGTACCAGCATTTTGAAACGTCTTTTGCGGGGTAGACTTTTTTCTTTAAAATGATATTAGCCTAACTTTGATTCTTACACAATATACCATTGTATAACATTGTATCAAACCATACATAAATGTCATGTATTACTGACGGGGGTATTGGGTACTGCAGCCCCCATTCCCCCAATAAAAATTCAAATGTGGTAAAATGGATTATTGCATACGTTACAATACCAAATAAAGCCAATTATACGTCAAATACAAATTTTCATCAACATTTTCCACTTTTCACTGTCTCTATAACTCAGTTTTGGAGCACACTAAAAGAGAGGCGAAACTTTACTTTTTTAAATATCTCAAAATCATTTTCCGTTCAATTTCCGAATTTAATACAATCTGGTCTTGTTATCATTCCTAATAGTTGCCATAGAATCAGAAAATAAAGAAAATAGATAAGATACATACTATGTACACGAGAAAATTAATGGATCACATTAATGTTCACACTTTATGTTAATTACTTAATTCAACCTCGAAGTACATAATTATTATTTTGGTATAGGCTTAAACATTGCTCTTGGTGTATATAATACAGCAGTCACCAGGAACCCCATACTGATTTTTTTTAAATGTGTTTCGACAATGTGCTATATGTATCCAAAATACGGTATACGAACTAAAGAAAACAAAACCTATGTAGGCCTACAACTCCTTATTTCATAAACTTCATAATAATCTACAAATATCGCACAATTTTTAAACAGGTGGTCAACAGAAATTGACCGTGATCACTTAGATCTGCGAGTGTCTTTGTAACTGTACATTAACTCTTAACGTGCCAATTGGATCAGAAAGTGACCTGGTAAATATAACAAACAATCGACAAATAGTTCTGATAGAAATGCAGTGATCTGAATATGTTGGGATATTAGTGCTGAGAAATTAGGCAATCTAAGTACGCCGATCGACTGTATTGTTTGTGTTGTGTGAATGTACATAACTAAAAGTCATGTAGCGTAGAGGATCAGAGCTCCATTCTTCGCACTTATCGGCCTGGGTTCGAATCTCGGTTGCGTCTCTCCCATACAATGTGGTCCGAGACGTATAAATAATTATCAATTATAAATTATTAAATTGAACGTGTATGTCCAAAAATAAAAAATATTCAACCATTTAAACAGAATAGTCAAAATAAGTGAGACCCTTTTTCTTCTTATTATCAGCCGTTCATCACGATGGATTGTTCAAGATAAATAGCAAGGATTTGTGCATTTTAACGAAAAGTTTAGACAGCGAGCACGGGAAACACCGTCTCCTTATATGGGAGAATTGGCGTACTGCATATGTGAGATTAGAAATTCCTTCTGCGTGATCATAGGGCTCGTGGCATGCTGGTAGTAGTCGTTACTGACGGCTCTCCTCAGTCGACGCCGTTCTCGGACAGCATCGAGGTCTTCGTAACACGCATCGCTATCACTGTCGTTACTCTCGCTCACCGATCGCTGGATTCGACGTCCGTTAGTGGCTGCCACGATGGGTGGGAGGAAGCCGCCGTTGGGTCCGGGAACCATGGACGCAGGAATTGACTTCGATCGACAGAGAAGAGCATGTATATCTGGTCGTGCGTCATTGGCGAAGCTTCCATGGCGTGATTTCATGATACCAGTGTCCCCTACCATATCCTGATACGGCATGTCCATGTTGGTGGTTGTCGTGGCATCGCTGGACACTGATTCCAGTTTCTGCCTTGTCAGCGTGTCGAACCCCAAAGCCGGAGTTGTTACAACCGACCTGAGTGTAGTTGTGGAGGTTAAGTCGACGGGTTGTGCTGGGAGGTCTCGTTGGATGGTTGCGCTGTTGCCTGCTTGCCCCATACATTCTCCACCGGAAGTCGAATCCGAGCGGTACGACACCTGTGGGATCAGAGTACCGTGAGCTTCGGTGATAGGAGATCGACTCCCTGGTTTGCTCTTCTTCCACATCACGGATGTGAGAATCGCAACTAGTACCAGCAATGCCAAGCCTAGGAGGGACACACCAACAATGAACGGTAGCATGGCTTTGCCCTGACCTTGATCTTGGCTGGACTCCGCGGGCTGAGGGACACATGGTTGGCTCGGATTTTCTTTAAGGGTAGTCATTGGGACAGTAGTAGTGTTAGCGTTAGTAGTTCCTGTAAGGGTAGTGTTAACAGTCACTTTTGTCTCCCCAAAAACGTTTCCAGCTCGGCAAGCAATGTGAACACCATGTGGAAGCAATTTGGTGGTGAACGTGCCATACCCAGGAAACTCTTCTACAAAGGTGAGCTGAGTGTCAGCAGATGGTGGTTCAACTGCACAGTTAAGACCAGTAACAAAGGGAGGGTTAGCATAGGCAAACGCCTGGAAGGTGAAGAGTTCTTTTGATTGATCAAAACCTTGAAGCGTTACATTGACAAAGGGTCGACTGAATCGACACTTTTTGTTCACCTCCGTCCCGTCGTCGTACGCAAGTCGACACTCAAACTGGCTGTCAAGTTCATCAGGACCGGCTTCATAGGAAGATGTAACGGGCTTCTCAATGGGCGTACCATCTGCAACCTTGACGTCTCCTCTAAACCAATGTAGGCTTGCCGCTGGGGTGGTCTCCTCGGATTCACAATGTAGCTCGATATTGTCCCCTACCTTCTCCGGGATGGCTGTGCACACGGGGTAATGATCCGCGGGAGGATACTTTACATTCAACAATATTGGATCTGATTCCACTATTTTCAATCCGATCGTATTCAATATGGCACAGAAATATTTTCCTTGGTCGGCCTTCATAGCACGTCTTATCGTCAGCGTTTGATGCAAGCGATAACCGTCGGGAATGCCTTCAACTTGGTATTGTTCATCCGGATTGTCCAGAAGAATCTGCTGACCAGATAGCCGAGTCCACTTAGCGATGACTTCCATCGAATTGGAGGAAAAGTAAGGCTTTCTGCAAAATTCCACACTACCTCCGAGTTGAAAGAAATTGCTTGGAATATTCGACGAGTAGCATTCAAATCCGGCCTCGGTGCCTTGGCTCACTACACTCGATGAATCAACGTCGAAACTCAGAGAAACTCCGGCAACCCCAATACAATAGTTGTTCACCATGCTAAGTATGACACAACATATTACTTTCTGCAAGAAATCCATCTTCGTCGAGCTGTCTCGCTTCTCGAGTTAGTAAATGTTAACGCTGTTGCTGTCTCGCAATCACACTGAGGCTAAATCTCGTCTGGAAGAGGATTTCGGAATACCAGCCTTTAAATACTCTCCCAACCACTCATCGCAAGCTTGTCAAGAAGTGTTTGGTTTCGCTGCCCTCGTTGTTGTCATGGTATAGGCGCGTGGGCGTATATGGGGCGGGGCTTGGTGATGCAGGGCTGCAGTCCCAGACCAATAATTTTGAAGCCACGAAAGGTAGGAGAAAAAGTTTGGACCTATTTGGGGGAAATTCCCTATTTTTAAGGCAAATAATAGTAATCTTCGGACAAAATCTTAAATTTTAGCAAAAAGTGTTCGTCTGTTGGCGGAAGGAAACAATCATATCATGCTAATTAAGATTTTTTATCTCGATCCTTCAATGCGGAAGTGAAATTAATTACAAAGGTCCTTTTTTGATTAAATGTGGATCTAAAACTAGAGTTTATTTTATAATAACAACAGCGCAAACATCATCAAACAAAAAAAATGAATAAAAACAACTGCAAAATTTGTAATAATAAATATATATTACACTGTTTTCTCTCATATTTATCAAGGGTAGCAGACTTGCACAGTTACCACAATACATTATTGAGATACGGAACTAGATAGTCCAGAAAATGACTATTATTCTGACTATGATAGTGTCTGTCATCCCCCTGTCTCAATGGAGGAACATGTGAAGATAATATGTTGTACTAATATTTTTCCGTTTCCCTTTGTTTGTTTTTTCTATTAAAAAGGACATGAAAATGGATAGGACATTTTTTTTACATACTCTATTGTTAAAATGTTTAGGCAAGTTAGCATAATTTATAAACAAATAAAATCATCAGTCAAATAATTGTACAGTACATAGCAAAGTGGTATTCAGACTGAGGTAGGCTTTCGCAACAAAACGTGACAGTACGTAATAGCCCGTAACAAAACTTGGAGGCTGTCCGTAGTAGGTTGCGTTCACCCCGTTTTACTACGGCCTGCTAGTATTCTCATCCACACCGTGACTGCCTGGCAAATTTGATAGTTTAAAAATCTGGCCCGGCATCCACGGCAATCGCGGCCTGTCACGTTTGCCCATTCCGTCCCCCCGCGTTGTCCCACGTCCATCCCGTTTGGCCTGAAACGGGGCTGCCATGGCTGCCAGAAACGCAGCATCAGCAGCCACTTTTTCCCCACGGCCCGTCACGGATACCGTGATAGACCGTGAGAAAACTTGGCAAGACCTAACAAAACTTGAATACAGAGGACAAATTTGCCAAAATCTCACGGCGCACTACGTTTTGGGCAAACAGCTAGGGCTGCCGTGGCCGCCGGGAACATGGTGTAAACGCAGCATAAGAACAAATGCATCAATACAAAGGAACAAAAATGTTTGCCAAAACGAAAAGAAAACAAAACAGCACACTGCCAGCTACCGGCCTGCTTGCAATTTTTGGCCAAATAAATTAAGTACTTTATAATTTGCGCTAATTAGAGATTTGCGCCCTCATCAGTGAGTTTCGTTCAGTTTGAGAACTTCTAGCCTTATGATGTGCGTCAAATATACATTAATTGTATACATGAATACAAAATACTCCCTAAAGTGAAACTACAAAAAATTGTAGCTATTCCAGGTCAAATTAAACACTTCCTTCTAATCATGAAAATTATGTTTAGCTAATTATCTTTGAAAAGTTAAAGGGATCTAGAAACTATATTGTTGGCATGTGCAAAAACTGACGAAGAGTTGATACAGTTTTGTGATTGTTGCAGTTTTGGTTGTTGTAGTGGTGGTTGTGGTGGTGGTAGTGGTGGTGGCGTTGGAGGTGATGGTGGTAGAGTCAATGGTGCTGGTGATTGTGATGTCGCATATATATATGTTGGTGGTGGTGGTAGAGGTGATGGTGATTGTAATGATCATGATGTGGTGATGCGGTGATGATGGTGATGTGGTAGTGGTGGCGGTACTGGTGGTGGTGTTGTTGGTGGTGGTGATGTTGTTGTTGTTGTTGCTGTTGTTGTTGTTTGTGATGGTGGTGGTGGAAGAAGAGGAAGGCGGTGATGATGTTGTTTGTAATATTAAAGAGATCTAGTAACTTTGTTGAAATGTTCATACACTGACGAAGGTTTGGTGAAATGTATATTATGTTATCTTATACACTTGGTGGTATCTTATACACTGGGAGATTTGTTAAAATTATTTGTAATGTCATATGACCATTAGTAACGAGCAATAAGTGCGAAGTGATATTTGCCAAATTATTGCACTGTGTACACGGTTCTCACTCTTCCATGGAGAATTTAAGATCCGAACACTTCAAATGACACAAGCATAAGGGTATTGTGTTGAAATAAAGAAATACAATTAAAGGGACTGTCCCTCTTTTGCAAGCGAACTTTCAAAAGTTGCGAGGTTATTGTTTTATATGAAAGAAAATGTAATTTAACAGCATGCCTGAAGAGCTTGAAATCTTTTTCGTGGAGTTTTAGACCTCAAAATAATAAAACGACTGGAAGCGTTTAATTCGCATTATACGAGTATTCACCCAGTGCGAAATTTCGCACACGGATTCTACCGAGTACCACGTACGTTGCTGCGCGTGACCCGCGCCACAGACCCGCGCTAGGTGATCCGCTCACAAATCAACAACGGCGTAAGCGAAAAGTAACAAAATATCCAAACCTCGCTAAAAACTGATTACATGTAATTGTATATTCTTCATTTTTCCGTGACATACATTTACATATGTCGGCTTCACAATACCTTTACAAGAATAAGTACACTATTGTTGTAATATTATCCTAAATCAGTTGAACTCCTTTGTTGACCGATATATAGGTTGGTGGAGGGACGCATTCGTTTTTCATTCGTAGAATCTAAATTACAGGGCTTTTCGATCTGGATTTGTTTATGTGTGTTATATTCATCCCCATCCGTCTACTGGAAACTGTTCAGATGATTTATAAAAGACGGACAGTCCCTTAAACCCTTTACCACGGGAACCAAGGGGTTCGTGTACGTGTACAAAGTCTATGGGGATTTCAGAAACTCGTATAGGGAACGGGAAAAGAGTGCGCCCCCACCAATAATTCCCCTGTCCCCCAACAAAATCACCAATATTCACGCTACTCCAATGGCACTAGCATGACTAGTCAGAAATAACCAACTTTAAATTAGTTTTTCTTTTATAAGATGGCTTTCTACTTCAGGTAAAAATGAAGGGGAAAATGAGGTCTCGGAATGATTTTAGCTCCCTTATGGAGTGGTCACACGACACTTGCGACGACCTGCAACAGCCTGCAACAAGACAATAGAACTTATGAAGGGCCGATCATGTTCAAAATAACTACACGTTACATCAGAATGCAAATATCGCAATAAATTCGGTATTATTCCCAATTATAGCCATAAATAGGTTGTATGTATTACATTTAGGCTAAAGTAAACCTAACATGTTATATACCGTGCTTAATAAGCATCATAAGCCTGGTTTTGGGTTGTCGATCGAACAATAGCACGACTGGTCACGAGGAACGCATGCGCCGTGTGTTCTCTTGCGACTGCAGGTTCCCGTCGCAAGTCTTGTCGCAAGGTTTTTGAACATCAAAAAGTCGGTTCAAAATCCGTTGCGATCAAAACAATAGAAGAGAGAGAGAAAGAGCAAGGTGATTGCGGTTATTGCGGTGGCTTCATCTCACCCTATTGACCTATTGAAATTGCATCCATGGCAAATATTCATGGTTTGGTCGACAATACTTAATCCTGAATACTTCAGGCAAGTCTCGTCGCATGCGGTGACCTATTGAAATCGTATCCATGGCAACGATGCATGGTTTGGTAGACAATGATTTATCCTGAATACTCCAGGCAAGCCTCTAGATATTTCTGCTTTTCATCAAAAGTTATTTATTCTCATTACATACCCTTACCAATAATGAAAGGGAGGTGTTCAACCGACAGATTTGTATTATCATTATTGGGATTGGCATCCACATGACAACGATCGAATGGGAGGGGGGGGGGGGGGGGGGGGGGGGTGGGGGGTCTCGACTCTTGCGCTCTTGGGGCCCACGATTCTCTTTCATGTCCCACATGTTGTTTTTCTACCTTGTTTACCGCGGTAATTTATATTTGGCCTATTGGAGGTCTTTGTATGAGCTAATTAAGAGCCAAAAGCTTGCACCACGTCCTATGTTTATATTTTGCAACATTTGTCTTTGCTATGGCTCCATACTCAGGCTAATTTCATATAAGCTTGGTGCACCAATAGGGTACCCACCGCTAGCATGCTCCTCAGGGAGTAGAGGATGTGTACAATGCGGGTCTGACGCTTAGAGGCTTTTATAGGTGCTATATAATACGAACTACTATTATTATTAATTATTATTAAATAATATTATTATTATAATTAACAATATTACTATTATAATTAGTAGTAGTAGTAGTAGTAGAAGTAGTAGTAGTAGTGGTAGTAGTAATAGTAGTAATTTGTGCATCAAGACCATCAATATAAGAGCAGAGAGATATTAACGCTCATCCTTGAATTGCGGAACATTTTGTGAGTGTTTATATTGTACATCTGCAGTGAGTTTGTACAGGGCGGTGATGTATTACAGACTTTGGCAAACTCCGCCTTTCATATGTGCACGTGACCAATCGCAAGCTGTTGCAGGTCGTCGCAAGTATCGTGTGACCACTCCATAAGAGCCTGAATAAAAGAGTCCCTGGAAATTTTAGAAGACGTACTTAGATTTGCATATTGTTAAATGCAAACTGAATTTGACTATCTCGAGAGAAACAAAACTAAAAGTACCTGCATGACATGCTTTCGACAAGCGGTTAAATTTACGAGAGTATATAAAGGCCATGTAATTGTTTTTAATTCCTTTTCAAGATTAGCTTCAGTGTGATGGAGAGAGAGCTCGACCCTTTTACTAACTCGAAAAGCGGATAAAGATGGATATCTTTCAAAAAATAATATGTATTGTCACGCTAATAGTGATGAACAACTATTGTATTTGGGCCGCAGGAGTTTCTCTATATTTGAACGTTGATTCTACAGTAGTGAGCCAAGGCACCGAGGCTGTATTTGTATGCTACTCGACGTCGATTCCAGACAATTTCTTTCATCTCGGAGGTCGAGTGGAATTTTGCAGATATCCTTACTTTTCTAGCTCCAATTCGATGGAAGTTATCGCTCAGTGGTCTCGGGAATCTGGTCAGCGGATTCTTCTGGACAATCCAGATGAAAAATACCAAGTTGAAGGCATTCCCAAAGGTTATAGCTTGTATCAAACGCTGACAATAAGACGTGCTATAATAGCCGACCAAGGACATTATTACTGTGCTATATTTAATTCGTCTGGATTGAAAGTTGCGGAATCACAGCAAATGTTGTTGAATGTAAAGTATCCTCCCGCGGATCATTACCCAGAGTGCATAGCCATCCCGGAGAAGATAGGGGACAGCATCGCGCTACATTGTTTATCCGAGCAGACCACCCTAGCGGCAACCCTACATTGGTTTAGAGGAGACGTCAAGGTTGCTGATGGTACGTCCAGCGAGAAGCACTATACGTCTTTCTATGAAGCCCGTCCTGATGAACTTGACAGCCAATTTGAGTGTCGACTTGCGTACTACGACGAAACTGGGACGGAGGTGAACAAAAAGTGTCGATTTAGTCGACCCATCGTCAATGTTAATCTTCAAGGCTTTGAGGTAACAAGTGGACTATACACCTACCAGGCGTTTGCCTATGCTAACCCTCCCTTTGTTACTGGTCTTAACTGCGCCTTTGAACCCTCATCTGCCAACACCCAGCTCACTTTCGTAGAGGAGTTTCCTGGGTATGGCACGTTTACAAGCAGATTGCTTCCACGAGGTGTTTACATTGCTTGCCGAGCTGGAAACGTTTTCGGAGAGACAAAGGTGATTGTTAACAATACAGCTGTGCCATTGACTAGCTTTATAGATATTCCGAATATAACTGACCGTCTCCCTCAACCCACGGAGTCCAGTCACTTACAGCCCACCAAGGACATGCTATCATTCAATGTTGGCAAGTTCATCAAGTTTGGCATAACAGTGCTAGTAACGGTTGCGATTATTACATCCGTAATTACCGTGATGTGGAAGAAGGGCAAACCAGAGAGACGATCTCCTATCACCGGATCTCAAAGTACTCCGATCCCACAGGTGTCGTACAGCGCGGATCCGACCAGCGGCATCATGATCGGTGCAAATGTTCTAGGGCAGGCAGGTAACAACGTACCTATCAAAAGAGCCCTCCCGGCAGTGCCCGTCGCATCATCTTCTACAGCGATCAGCCCGGTTGTAACAAGTTCGGCTTTGGGTTTCGATACTGTGAACGCACACAAACTGGAATCAGTGTCCAGCAATACAATGACTACCACCAACATTCATCTTCCACAACGATCAGGTATGTTGAAACAACTCCAGCTTTGGGATTTGACACGGTGACAATCCAAAATCAGGGATCAGTGTCCAGCAATGCCACGACAACCACTAACACGGACATGCCGTACCAGGCCATGGTAGGGCACAATGGCATCAGGAAATCTCGCCATGGAAACTTCCCCATGGACGCACGACCCAAAACACACGATCGATCGGTGAGCGAAAGTCAGGATTGAAATTATAGCAATGTCAATGTATGTTTCCCTATTGCGAACACCCCGACGCTGTCCGAGAAGTTTTCGACTGAGGAGAGTCGTCATTTACGATTACCAACATTCCATGAGCCGAGCTCTATGACGACGGCGAAGGACTTTCAGTACGCCAATTACTTTGTTCAGGGCGACGACTCCGTGTTCCATGGGCGTCGATTTGTAATTGATACCCATTCATCAGGGGGATAATCTATTCATCCACCCCCCCCCCCCCCCCCCCCCCCCGATGAATAGGTATTACGTAAGTACCGACGCCCATGCCGTGTTCCATGTGCTCGCCGTCGTTGGCTGGTCGTTCATCTTTGCTAATCATTTTTGGAAACAAAATCCATTATGATGAACGGCTATGAATGACAGCTATACAGGGTGGCCCCCAAAATACGGAACGGGGCACTTCCCAAAATAAAGTAACAAAATGAACATGTCCATCGGATAGGGTGTCCTTTCCAATGAACAACGATACCAAGAAAAGTAATTTTGGACGTTTAGTTTTTGTTTTGGGGCGCTTTGAGTGAGACCATGTCAGGTTCCTATTTTTGTCAATTTTTTCCAAGTCTGTGCCTGATAAATGAGACTTACTGCCCGACATACCATTGAACACGCGAGTATACCGCGCGCCATTGTTAGTGTGCATCATGGGCGTCGATAGTTACGTAATACCCATTCATCAGGGGGGGATGGATGAATGAATCATCCCCCCCTGATCAATGGGTATCAATGACATATCGACGCCCGTGGTGTGCATTCAGCTTTGTGCCGAGCGGTGCCGAGAGAATGGGCTTAACTGGTTAATAGTATGACGTTAAAGTCTCGTTTATCAGACAAAAATAGGAACCTGACATGGTCTCACTCAAAGCGCCCTATAATACAACAACTAAACGTCCAAAATAACTTTTCTTGGTATCATTGTTCATTGGAAAGGACACCCTATCCGATGGACATGTTCATTTTGTTTCTTTATTTTGCATGTTTGGGAAGTGCCCCGTTCCGTTTTGTTGGGCCACCCTGTATAACTCGATTAGGTGCATTTGGACGATGTTACTAAAAAACGATTTAATAAAATGGAGCACTGGCTTTCAAAAATGAGAACATGCAGTATTAATAATAATAATAATAACTGTTATTTAAATACGCTATTCACGCGGGTATCATAGCGCTTACAAATACACAAAAATACAATTATACAATCAAAAACTTACTAATTACATACATACAAATATTAACTTAATAATCAATCACAAAACAGGGAAAGGGTGGGTTTTTAAGTGCGATTTAAATGTACATAGTGATAGATGGAAACTCTCTTATTATTTGTGGTAAACTATTCCAAATTGTTGGGGCTAATATTCCAAATCTTTTACCAAAATGAACGTAATTTGAAGTGGGTATAGTCAATCTAGTGGTATCTTTTGATGAACGAAGGGGGCGAGGAGGGTTATAACGTACAATACAATTTGACAAATAGTTAGGGGCAGAGTTATTCAAAATTGTATAAACCATCAAACATATCTTAAATTGTATTCGTTCAGAAATGGGTAACCAATGGAGTTCATGAAGTAGGGGTGCAGATGGTGTTTTGCGGTCAAGTCCAAAAATCAGTCGGGCAGCCCGGTTCTGAATAGTTTGAAGTTGTTTCATGTCTTTGGCTGAAAGAACGTTGAGCAAGCTGTTACAGTAATCTAGTCTTGAGATGATCAGGGCCTGAACTGCGTGATAACATGTATTCAGATTCAGTATACAACCACGTTTCCCATTGTGTATAGATTTGCAAATCTCCATAACTGTAAACTTTAATGAAATAGCCCAGTGAACTCCAATGTATATCTGTTTTCAAGATAAAGAAATAAAACATTGAGAGATTGTGCCCTCACCAATAATTCCCCTGTCCCCAAAACATAATCACGCTACGCCACTGACAGAAATAACCAACTTTTAAATGGGTTTTTCATTATCATGGCCTCCGACTTCATGCACTTGTAAACCATGCACAGGGGCTCGGGACGATTTTAGCTCCCGCGGAGAGCCTAAATAAAAGAGTCCCTAACAATCTTAGAAGACCCTACTTAAATTTACCTATGATGCAAACTGGATTTCAGATGGCTATTATTATACTGAAATGTCAGAAAAGTAGCCCTACTGTTTCCTCTTGTTATACCCAGTGTTCCCATCCCTTCAAGGTTATGAAACAGGTTCCCATAGGCAATCAAGGAGTATTCTTGTTGTTGGTAGTGCTGCTTTTATAATATGCATTGTATTTGGATGTTTTGTTTTGATTTGTTTTGCTGTTGTTGTTGATGATTAAAAAATCGATATTTTTATTTTGTGTGTGTACTAACAATTAAGATTTCCACCGTAAAATTACATTAGTTTGTTTACAAATCAGGTGATGTTGCACAAATATTTATAATCATATTCTCCGAATTATTATAGTGGTTTCAAAACTCACAGGGGACTGCTGGCCCCAGACCGGGCGACCCCGCCTTCCATGAGCGACAAAAATAAAAGTAATTGACATTCTTGCGACGAGCGGTTAGATTTACGAGAATGTTATAAAGACCGTGCAATTTTTTATAATACCGTTTCCAGAATATATTATACAGTGTGATTGCGAGACAGCTCGAGCATTATAATAATTATTAACAACAATTGTATTTGGGCCGCAGGAGTTGATCTCAATGTTAGCATTGACTTTAGTGTAGTGAGCCAAGGCACCGAGGCTGTTTTTTTAGTGCTACACGTCGACGAGTCCGAACAATTTCTTTCAAGTCGGAAGTCGCATCACATATCTGCACATTCTTCTCCCATTCATTATAAGTCATCGCCGAATGGACTCGAGAATCTAGTCACCAGATTCTACTTGACAATCTGGATGTACAATACCAGGTTGAAGTTATTGCCGTCGGTTATCACTTGATTCACAAGCTGACAATAATACCAATTAAGGACATTATTACTGTGCCATATTTAATTTCGAAAGTTACGGAATCGAATCGAATATCGTTGAAGGTGAAGTATCCTCCCGCCGATCAATAACCTGCGTGCACAGCCATCACGGAGAAGGTAGGGGACATCAAAGATCGAGCTACATAGTGAACCCGAGCAGACTTACCTAGCATTGCCTAGACGCAGGCCCCGCCCCATACACCCACGCGCTTACCATGACAAAGACGAGGACAGCGAAACCAATAACTACTCGACTTGCTTAATTGCGACGAGCGGCTGGGATAAAAAAATACAGGATGAAGATGGATTTATTGCAGAAAATTATAATGTTGTGTCATACTAAGCATTGTGAACAACTATTGAATGAGGACTGCAGGAGTTTATCTCAGTTTCGAAGTTGATTCATCAAGTGTGGTGAGCCAAGGCACCGAGGCTGTATTTGAATATCGCTTGAATCAAAAGCTGAAGATAAGACGTGCTATGAACGCTGACCAAGGGTAATATTACTGTGCCATATTTAATTCGTCTCGATTGAAAGTTGCTGAATCGAATCAAGGAGGTTTAATTAAACCTCCTTGATCGAATCAAATATCGTTGAAGGTGAAGTATCCTCCCGTGGATCATTATACTCCGTGTTCACAGCCATCCCGGAGAAGGTAGGGGACAACATCGAGCTACATCGTGAATCCGAACAGACCACCCCAGCAGCAACGTCGCTGCATTGGTTTAGAGGAGACGCCAAAGTTGCAGATGGTACGCCCATTGAGAATTATTCTTCCAGAAGAGAACCTCAATCGTCAGTGTGATTGCGAGATAGCTCGAGTGTTGACATTTTACTAACTCGAAAAGCAAATGAACACCGATGAAGTGAAGATGGATTTCTTGCAGAAAATAATATGTGGTGTCATACTAATAATGATGAACAACTATTGTATAAGGGTTGCCGGAGTTTCTCTGAGTTTCGACGTTGACTCATCGAGTGTAGTGAGCGAGGGGCACAGAGGCACGATTTGAATGCTACTCGTCGAATATTCCAAGCCAATTCTTTCAACTCGGAGGTAGTGTGGAATTTTGTAGAGAGCCTTACTTTTCCTCCAATTCGATGGAAGTCATCGCTAAGTATACTCGGCTATTTGGTCAGCAGATTCTTCTGGACAATCCGGATGAACAATACCAAGTTGAAGGCATTCCCGGTGGTATTCGCTTGCACCAAACGCTGAAGATAAAACGTGCTAAGAAGGCCGACCAAGGACGCTATTTCTGTGCCATATTCAATTCGAGCGGATTGAAAATAGCGCAATCAGATAAAATATTGTTGAATGTGAAGTATCCTCCCGCGGATCATTACCCCGTGTGCACAGCCATCCCGGAGAAGGTAGGGGACAACATCGAACTGTATTGTGAATCCGAGCGGACCACCCCAGTCGAGGCAACCCTACATTGGTTTAGAGGAGACATCAAGGTTGCTGATGGTACGCCTATTGATTTGAAGCACGTTACGTCTTCCTATACAGCCCGTCCTGGAGAACTTGACAGCCAGTTTGAGTGTCGACTTGCTTACGACGACGAAACGGGGACGGTGGTGAACAAAAAATGTCGATTCAGTCGACCCTTTGTCAATGTAACACTTCAAGATTTTGACCAATCAAATGAACTCTTCACCTTCCTGGCGTTGGCCTATGCTAATCCTCCGTTTGTTACTGGTCTCAACTGCGCAGTTGAACCATCATCTGCTGGCACTCAGCTCACCTTTGTAGATGAGTTTCCTGGGTATGGCACGTTTACAGCCAAGTTGCTTCCACATGGTGTTCACATTGCTTGCCGAGCTGGAAACGTTTTCGGAGAGACAGAAATGATTGTGAACACTTCAACATTCCCATTTACTACCTTTATAAACATTCCGAACCTATCCCGTGTCCCTCAACCAACGGAGTACAGTCACTTACATTCCACCAAGGACATGCTAACATTCGATGTTGGTGACTTAATCAAGGTGGGCATAGCAGTACTAGTAGTGGCTGCAATTCTTACATCCATAATTTTCGTGATGTGGAAGAAGGGCAAACTACAGAGACATTATCCTATCACCGATGCCCAGGGTATTCCGATCCCACAGGTGTCGTACCCCTCGGATTCGACTACCGGAGCAAATTATGTGGGGCAAGCGGGTAACAACGTACCTATCCAAAGAGCCCTTCCGTTAGTGCCCGTCGCATCATCGATCAGCCCAGTTGTAACATCTTCGGCTTTGGGTTTTGATACTGTGAAAGCACAAAATCTGGAATCAGTGTCCAGCAATACCACGACAACCACCAACATGGATTCGACTACCGGAGAAGACTGTCTCGGACAAGCAGGCAACAACGTACCTTCCCAAAGAGCCCTCACGGCAGAGCCCGTCGATTCATCTTCCATAACGATCAGGTCTGTTGAAACAACTCCGGCTTTGAGTTTTGATACGGTGACAATACAAAATCAGCGATCAGTGTCCAGCAATGCTACGCCAACCACTAGCATCGACCTGCCGTACCAGGTCATGGTAGGGGACACTGGCATCGTGAAATCGCGCCATAGAAACTTCACCAACATCAGCTTCCTTCCAACAAACCTGCCACCCGTTTACGATCGTCGAATCCAGCGATCGGTGGGCAAGAGTCTCGACAGTGACAGCGATGCGAGTTACGAAGGCCCAGATGCTGACCAAGAACAAAACAACTTTGATCTAGAGGTGATGGTAAGACTTTGTGAGGGGGCGAAGCGACCGACCGGAGGGACGGTGTGGAAGGGGTTTGTCCCACTCCAACAGTAGGGAGATTTTGCATTCGTTGAAATTGTACAATGTACAATATGGAGCATACTTAAAGGAATCGAGTAACTTTGTTGGCATGTGCAAAAAGTAATGAATGGTTGGTATTACGACCGAATTTTATGATCTGATATGTCCTCTGAGTATTGTGTGATAAATCGTAAAATGGATATTACGATTAACTTAACGATAGTTAACGATTTGAACACTTCAATCGAACACAGTATATCTTGTTAACAAAAGGGAAATTAGAACAAATAAAACCTGTTCCGTGCTTCTATAGTATTAGTAATACGAATACAACAAGGTAAGGGAGAACCACTAGACTTCTCAGTAAGTTTTGTGGCTTTGGACAATGTTACTAGAATTTGACTTGACATGGCATAATTCGACTGACCTGGCAATAAGATATATTTTCATCAAGAAAAACAAAATTTCAATTTTCTTAGCACCCATCAATTTCTTTACGTTACATACATCGATCGGTTAGCGAAAGTCAGGATTGAAATTATATCAATGTCGATGTATGTTACCCATATCGCGAACACCCCGACGTTGTCCGATAACGTTTTCGACTGAGGAGAGTCGTCAGTAACGACTACCAACATTCCATGAGCCGAGCTCTATGATGACGGCGAAGGACTTTCAGTACGCCAATTCTTTTATTCAGGGAGACGACTCCGTGTTCCATGTGCTCGCCGTCGTTGGCTGGTCGTTCCTCTTTGCCTAATTATTTTTGGAAACAAAATCCATTATGATGAACGGCAGCTATGAAAAATACTATAACAGGTTTAGAATATTTGTTCAAATTCCACGCTCTGACTTTTAATTGCTACTATTGATAACAAGATTTTAAAATATGTACATACATGCAGAATGAAACATATTGCACAATGTCTACATAAGAAGGTGCTGCAAGCGCAAAACTAACGAAGGTAGCATGGGACAGTAAGATGAAGGAAATGTTATTTCCAACAAATGACATTTTAATCCGTCTTTAAACGTGCTTATAGTTGCACAATCATTAATATGACAACAGGCGTACCCAGGGGGGGGGGGATTTCTTGGTCTCTGCTTCGAAAATTGTCCACGAACACCCCCCCCCCCCCCCCCCCCCCCCCGCTGAGAGTATTCTCAACCAAATATGGTCTTGGTATCGGCCTCGAAAATTGTTAAGGTATTTGGTCTCGGCTTCGAAAGTTTCACAAAATAACCCCCCCCCCCCCCCTTGAAAAAATCCTGGGTATACGCCACTGAATATGACGGCATGATATACTTATTCCAAAACGAATGAATACAGTTATGTGTATGTGCTAATTTGTGTTGATGTTTGTATTGATTGTTGATTGTTGATTGTAGTATTGAAGGGATCTAGTAACTTGTTGAAATGTTCATACACTGACGAAGGGTTGGTGAAATGTGTATTATGTGATCTTATATTTCCACTGGGAGATGTGTGAAAATAACATGGCAAAT
>JBAMJV010011642.1:0-69296 GCA_037951105.1 Echinarachnius parma
GTATGTCGAGGGGAGAGAGAGGAGGTGGATAAAAGGATTGGGGGAATGAGGGGGGAGAGTGGGAGGGGAGAAGGAGGCAGGAGGAGTATGTCGAGGAGAGAGAGAGAGGTGGATAAAGGATTGGGGGAATGAGGGGGAGAGTGGGAGGGGAGAAGGAGGCAGGAGGGGTATGTCGAGGGGAGAGAGAGAGAGGTGGATAAAGGATTGGGGAATGAGGGGGAGAGTGGGAGGGGAGAAGGAGGCAGGAGGGGTATGTCGAGGGGAGAGAGAGAGGTGAAAATGTACAATTATGTTAATGTATGTTTATACTCGCCCTTCTTACAATATACTGCTACATTCAGAACTCTAACGGGTGCGGGTGTGCTGCCGTCTACGGACATTCCCTTCGGCTCCTGCCCCCCCCCCCCCCCACCCCCCCCCCTCCTGCACCCATGGTGACAAATATGGGCCTGGCTAACTTTACAGCAATATTCAATATTGACCTATAAATCGTTTGTAAATTATTTAACACAATTTGTTATTGTTTTACTTGCACACCGGTAATGTGGCTGACAAATCAACAGGAACAAGATAAATAGTATTACCATATCTTGAGGTCTACGTTGTATTTGAACTCACTCCCCCCCCCCCCCCCCCCAACCCCCGCAACCGCCCTTTCACAAATGAATCATACAGCTAAGAGTGATACGCTGCATTGTTATTGCCCCCCAACAAAATAACAACAACTACAGCAACATCAAATTAAGGTAAATACACACTGACGTTGCTACAAGGGGTGGAGGGGGGGGGGGGGGGGGGGGGGTGGTGGCAGGGAGGTCTGAGTATTCCTCATAACAATTTGACACCAAATGGAAACACCAATAAAACAACCACAGAACGTACCCAGTGGGCTCCCATGGATGGCGACCCCGCCTTAGCCCTACACACAGTAATAGCCGGTAGCCCCTCGATCCTCCCATAGTGGGATTGAATGCCCCTTCCATGCCAACTACGCCACTGACAGTGTCCCTACACACAGTAATAGTCGGTAGCCCCTCGATCCTCCCATATGGGATTGAATGCCCCTTCCATGCCCACTACGTCACTGCCTGTGTCCCTACACACAGTAATAGCCGGTAGCTCCTCGATCCTCCCATATGGGATTGAATGCCCCTTCCATGGCAACTACGCCCCTGCCAGTGTCACCAGTGAGTATATGGTCTTGTGACAGACAAGACGTGTTTTGGTTTGTAGTAGACAGTTTGTGTGCGTGAATGTGTGTGCGATTTTACGTGAATAGTTTTGAATGAACAGTTTCAAGCGTGTGTACACGTTTTATCTCCTGTGAATTTAGTTTGTGTGTGTATACGTGTGTTTGTACATGGTTGTGTATATATTTATGTGTTGGTGATGCGTCTGTCTGTGCGTGTGTGTGTTGGTGTGTTGTGATTGATTATGTATGTGTGTGCGTTTGATTTAATTGATTGTTACAGAAAGGAGAGACGGTTAGCACTCCCCTGGAAAAGGGCTTAACGGCACATTCGGTAGAAGCCGCACACACATTAGTTGGGTCCTGCCGCACACTATACATACGGAATCTAATCAAGGTTAGAATTTACAGTAATATATAGCCATTATAATCAATGCTATATTATACATGTAACATTGAAGTTCAAACAGTTATTATGCTGAGCAGTTTATACAAGTAGTTGCTGATGTATTGTCAGTTAACTTTGTGGAAGAGAATTTAAACATGAAATGTAAAGTAACATCCGCCTGACGAAACAAAAACAAACAAAACAGTCAAATAACCACACGTACCCTCAAACAAACGATAACCCCCCCCCCCCCCTCCCCCACACACACACGCACAATAAAACGAACATACAACAATGAATCACGACGTGATCAGGGATCGTTCATCCCCCCTCCCCCTCCCCTCCCCTTCGCAAGGCCTGCTGTACTCCTAGCACTTTAGACTACATTTTGATTCTACTGTGGTTTCATTTGGTCGAATAGATACAAACTCAAGACCTATTTGCTCGTGAGCTGAATATTGAGGGTTTCGGTTCCCTTTGTTGTGTGTAAGAAACATTTCATTTATTTTTGTTTTCATTTATTTATTTCTCGTAAAAGATACAATATATACATGGTAAAATTGACTGGAAATCACAAAGTAAGCCAATGGCTTGAGCGGGAAGTGATTCCCTATTATAAATATGATAAAACAACATGATATAACATAACACACTTTATACAAAAACATAACGAGAAACTAATTACGTTATATACAAATCTACGCTTAACAAAACAACAATCAGACAAACACCCCCCCCCCCCCGATGGATATAAAATTCAGCATGGTAATTAATAAGCATTGACAATACGTTTTTTAACTTAGACCTAAAAGCACTTGTCAAGTTGACAAGTTTAAAGGGCATCAAGCGTGGGGATGCTACACAGCGGGTCGCCCTTTTGAACTGGGCCAGTTTGCGCGCACCGCATGACACTGAGCTAACGTGCATCACGCACCGTGCGCAACGTGTACTTAAGATGGCGCCGCGCATCTGATTTGACGAATCTGAAGTACCTTTAAGAGTGGAATCGAGCTCATTCCAGAGTTTGCTTCCTTTATAAATTACAGAGTTATTTTGTTTCAATTCTAAACGACAAAATGGCAAGACAAAGTTATTTCTGTTTCTTGTTTGAAACTGGTGGATAGCGTGATTTCTTTTAAAAATGGCTGACAACAAGTCATTCACAAATTTAAACATAAAAATCCCGAGTTTCAAATATATACTATCAGGGAGTGTTACACAATTCAAAGTTTTAAAAAGCGGGGAGGTATGAGCGAGAAAGTGTGAATTAGTACATATTCTAATGGCTTTCTTTTGTAACGTATGTAAACATTGCAAGTTGCCTGAGCTGGTGCCAGACCAGACGAGACTACAATAATCTAAGTAGGGCAAGACGAAGGCATTGTATAACATGAAAAGAGTTTTCAATGGAAGAATAGAGCGGAGTTTACGCATTACGCCAATAGACATACTAATCTTCCTGCGCATGCTATTGATATGATCTGTCCAAGTAAGTCGGTCATCAATGATGACCCCAAGAAAGTTTATCTTACTAATTTTATAAATGTTTATATTATCTATATGAACATTTAAATTTGAATTATTATATTGATTACTTGAACGAAATATCATGTATTTTGTTTTTTCTCTATTAATTTGTAGTCGATTAGCCATAAACCAATCACATATATTAGAAAGTTCACTATTTACAATATCATACAATGCCTTTTCATCCTGATGAGAGAATAAAATATTAGTGTCGTCTGCATATAGAACAAAACGTAAAACATTGGATGTATTAATAATATCATTTGCATAAATCAAGAATAATAAAGGTCCAAGTGTACTTCCTTGTGGTACTCCACATGTTATAGGTAAAACTTCTGAACTGACATCATTATATTGTGTGAACTGTTTGCGACCAGTAAGGTAGTTCCTAAACCAATCATACGGTATACCCCTGATCCCATAATGCTCAAGTTTATGCAATAATATACTGTGGTCGAGAGAGTCGAATGCCTTACTTAAATCAATATAAATAGCCATAGTAATTTCCTTATTATCTAAAGAAGTTATAATTTGTTCCAAGGTATACAAAAGTGCTGTTTCGGTAGAATAAGAAGGGCGGAATCCAAACTGTTCTTTTGCTAAAATATCATTATTCTTCAAGTGTTCATACAGTCTTTTATAAATTATTTTTTCAAGAATTTTTGAAAATGTTAACAATAGAGATATAGGACGATAATTCTCTACTTGGTGCTTATTGTCTTTTTTATAAACTGGAATTACTTTGGCTACTTTAAACGAGTCTGGGACAATACCGGTTGAAATTGATAAATTAAAAATAACAGAAAGGGGTTTTGCTATTGCGTAAATTATGTTCTTAATGAATTTAACACTTATACCGTCTTGGCCACATGATGAGGAATTTTTCATTTGTTTCACAATTTCAATAATTTCATTTTCATTGGTGGGAAGGAAAAATATAGATTTGGGTTGTCGTCTATTCAAATAGTAAGTAAAAGGTTTTGAGGAATTTAAAACATTTTCAGAAATAGATGAAACGATTCAAGAGAAATATGAATTAAATTCATTGGCAATCTCATGATCATCATCTATGCGTCTGTGTTGTTTTTGAAGAAATTGAGGTAATCTAGAAACATTTTGCCTTCCCATAATCTCATTAACAATTTTCCAGGTTTTACAAATATCATATTTATTTTATGCTATTAAAAACGCAAAGTAGTCTTGTTTACGTATACGTATACTACTATTCAACTTATTTCTAAAACATTTATATTTCTTTTCATTTCTTTTAGAAGGAACATGAATAAATTTATAATACAGTTTTTGTTTTGTAACTATAGACGTCATGATACCTTGCGTTATCCATGGTTTTCTAGGAACATAATTCTTTTGCCTTTTGACTGGTTTACTCTTTTCTGTGTGTTTATTACATAAAGGGGTAAAAATATCAATGAATATATTATACGCATCATTGGGGTCATCAGATCTGTCTACAAGTGACCAATTAACATTGTTCAAGTCATATGAAAGATCAGGGTAGTTGACGCTCTTTGAAGATGATGCAAATTTATTTTTTGAGTAATGTCTATTAGAAGAAGCCTGAATTTTGTCAAACTAAAAATAGGTAAATGATCTGAAATATCAGAAAAAGAGTATACCAGATATAATTGGGTTATCCACTACGTTTGTAAATATATTATCAATATTATGAGGACTGTGTTACACGAGTGGGTTTCGTTATGAATGGTCGAAGACCGTTTGTATACATAATACTCAAAAAATCATTAGTAGCTGAATGTGAAGAACATTTCAAAATGTCAAAGTTAAAATCCCCGACAATATAACAGTATTTATTTTCTTTGGCTATTACAGAGACACAATTTTCAAGCAAATCATTAAAAATAACTGAATCAAAATTTGGTGGTTTATAAACAACGCCGACAACAATATTCTTTTGACCCTTTCTACTAATTTCAACAAACAACGTATCAATCGATTCATTGGAGAATGTGAGATCATCTCTCTCCTGATAACTGAACATAGAGTCAATGTACATACATACTCCACCTCCTCTTCGAGTATCTCGTGATTTATGTATAAAAGAATACCCTGACATATTATAAAGTGATGAGACTGTTGGCTTAAACCATGTTTCTGTGAATGCATATATTGAAAATTTGTGTTGTAGACTTGAAATATAATCAGAAATATCCAAATATTTTGCAGATAAACTTTGAGAATTTAAGTGGAAAATTGAAAACGCCGTTTTGTCCTGTTCTAAAGAAAATTTTCTGTTAAAAGTATCATTAAAATAATATTGACATGGGTTTTCTAAATCATTATCTATTGCACATTCTTCATTCATATTAAATGCATCGAAAACATACGAGTCTAAATTTGTTGCATTTTTGTTACAAGTATAATTAAAAAAAGAGAACAGAGTACTCTGAAAATCACGGTCATCTAAAATGTAATTAAATGGGAGCTCATTTGAAGTACATGTAAAACATGTCCAAAGCGTAACAGATGGATCTAAGTTTATATTGCAACATATTTTATGACATAATCTACCGCATGAACATTCAACAGTCGTTTGATTCCATCTTACATTACCAAGACACACACTACACTTCATTAAAGATATAAAGCAATACAAATTATTCAAACAAGTACACAAAAATAAATATATATATATGTAATTCGGATAAAATAACAACTAGTGTTCAATATGAGTTAGAGTTCAAAAGTTCAGTTCGCATGCAACAACAAGACTGAAGCCACACATGTTGCATTATTATGTGATAAATACAGCCAGTGTAAGTAAAAATGCATATATGCTGTTCTTAGCAGCTGTCATGTTAAGTGTACAGTCTGTTCTGATTTGTTTTGATTTTGATTTTGCCGTCTTGAGTCCATACCTTGTTCTCTGGTGAGGGATATTTCCCCTTGGCCCTCTTCAGCAACCTCTGCCTGTCACTGGTAAGGTTCTCGTGGATGTAGATCCTCTTGGTGGACTTCTGGAGCTTCGATCGCGCTGCGTAAATCCGCGATCGTGGCCCGTAAGTCGCGAACTTCGTGACGATCGGGCGGTGTAGTGGACGTCCCCGTTGGTCCTTCCTTCCTCGTTGACCGATTCTGTGCGACCGGTCAATGCTCTCTGGTACGATGAGGACATCAAGCTCCTCCTTGGCGAGGCTGCAGATGAGATCATCGGTGCTCTCCCCCGTGGTCTCCTCGATCCCGTGGATGATGAGGCAGTTCCTTCTGGAGTACTGCTCCAGATCTTCCAAGCGAGCTTCGGCGGTGGAGAGGTCTGCTTCCAGCCGTTTGATATGTGTGTCTCGCTTGTCGAGCTCCATCATAAAACAGGAGTGAAGTGCTGGGGCGAGAACTGGAGCAAGGGCTGGTGCTAGACGTTCTTCGACAATGCGCTTGTCTGTAAAGGCCCGAACAATAGCTTCAACAATGGTGAGAAGGCTCGGCCTTTCTTCACGATCCGCTTCGGTAACTTCCATGGGATTGGTGTTGCGGTGAATGTGGACTTGGAGGCGGATTTCCTCCAGTCGGCATGACTTGTTGGTTGTCCCCGATGGGCTGGACGGGATTAGATTGGGCGGCCGCTGGTAGATTTGATCGGGTTACGACCATGTTGCGTTGTTTCAAAAAGTTTGTATTTTGTCCAGAAAAAGGTTGAATGATCGTACAAAATAACGTCAATGTGTTCCGAAAGTAATGGGTTATAGTTACCGGCTGGTTGAAAAGATAATTGACTGGCTAAAAGTGGCTATTTAACGAAAATATCAGCTCAATTCTAGCATATCGTGTTGCTCGTGTTGCTCGTGTTGCTCGATTTCCATGATCTAGAAGAAGATAAATTACACGCTAGATTTCGCATTATCTCCAGCGGGTTAACGCGTTTCAGTTGGCGAAAGGACAATGTTTGTTTCCATAAAATATATTATTTCCTCTTGGGACAAATGTGTATAAATACACCGTTGATTTGACACCGCTGATTTCATTGGCTGCTTCTTTGGGGGGTCTTCGCATAGAAAATATTTCTGTCGTTTATGAACCCATTGACGTAAATTTGGTTTTGATATAACACACGTTGTGAAGAGATTCCAGTTGGAGATCTCGAGGGACCAGTCCTCAATGGGTTCATCCTGATCGAGCAAGCTGTGTTAATGTATTGTGGGCGTGATCTGTAGGCGCCCTCAATAGCGCGGGGAGCTATATTGTAAAGTTTGTTTAACACATGACATTAGGATGCGCTGAGCAGGATTGTGTTTCACTTTACTGGTAAAGTTAGTGGGCGTGGACATATCTAGCTACTTGAACAGATATAGAGAGACGCAGACTTATCGCATTTATACCTTTGCATTACCCTCGAGGTTGGTTCCGTCTTGCTTGATGTGTAATTCTCACTGTTCCTAGACAGTTGAAAAGAGACAGTAATGTATAAGGTGTTGTCATCTGGATTATATTGTGAATGAATATCACGAATAACATCTAGGTACCGGACACTTGGATCATATGTTACGTCATGCAGCTCATGATCAATTTCAGGGCAGGGTGCCCGTATGTTCAATCAATAATAGGAAATATATAATCCATTGCGGATATAGTATCGGAAATAATATCGGGCACCCTGCCCTGAAATTGATACGTAGATATGAGCGTTGTAGCGAGAAGGTGGCTAGGTTCTACCGTGGGTTTGGCATCAACCGTTGGGGGCCGGTTGGTCGGGGTAGTGTCGTGGCGACGTATCGTACGCTGGTTCGTTAGGCGGGCCAATCCAGTGTCCCATTGATTGGTTGAGTGCCCGTGTGCACCGGCCAATCGGCGTGTTCCGTTGCTGACCTATGAGGAACGCAATCGCTCATGCGAGATTGTGATGTTGGGAGCCACGGTAGAGCATAACAGCCGAGTGTCTACATTCGATATTATCATTTGACAAAGTATTGCAGTAGCATACGAAACGTCATGATCGTTTAGATTCCTAGTTTGACCATACATTGCGAGACAAACGAATATCATTAGCGATATTATTTCCAACACAGAAGATGTTTAATATCTTGACAGCTCTACATGTTGTATATAAAATCACCCCCCCCCCCCCCCCCCCTCCTCCCGCCACCGCTACAATGAATCATACAGAAGAGTGATAAGCTGCATTGTGGGAATGATACTAATTTTACTGGCCCGACCGGGCCACCAGCAAAAAAGTAAATTTCGAGCATTAATATAACAAATAATATAACTAATACCTATCACAGAAATGTACATCAAATAGTCAACAGATATGTGATGTATTCATTATTATAGATCAACCAAAGTCAACATGTGTTTTTAATTTAGTCACCCTTTAAGCTACACCTACTATCATTCTTCTTTCTTAATAATTTATGATTATTATTTGCAATTATTTAATTATAGGAAGAAACCAAAGCTTTATTGTGGGAATGTGGACTAGCTTATCTCATATGTAGATCGCGGACTTGTCTGATTATGCAAGGTAGTTCATTTCACTTGTCACACTCGATTCCGATTATGCAAATTAGTTTATAACACATGTTGCACTTAGATTCGCGCACGGATAAGTAATGTGTAATACGCCGCCCACGCTAATGTTTGTAATGCACATGTAAGGATAGTGAAGCCGGGGATAAGCATATTTGGCACGTTCAAGGTTGGAGTGCGTCTTGACGCTGCTATTGGAGACACGAGTCTTCTGGTTTACCTTTTGCTGAAGGGCGTTTTGCAGCTATTGGCAGTCTTACTGAGAGCAGAAGGGCTTGCACTTGCACTTTTTGAGTCAGCTGCTGTGGTTGCTGAGCAGACAGATGGCTGCTTGGGGTCTTCCTGGACTGAGGGCTTCAGCGGGTTTGCTGTAGACCTTAGGCTTTTTTCTATCTGCGATAATCTCGACACATGGTAGATACTGTCGGCCGAGAAATAAATGACCAGAGAACACCTAACAAACTGTCTGCTGTGTATCCTTCGGCCTCATCTAACCGTACCATGACAGTATGTATTAGTTCACTTTTCGCTTGTATATAAACTCCGCACAAAAAGAAACAGGACACTTATTTAAGGGGCCCAGTGGGGTATTATTTGCCATTTTCGCGGACTTTCACGGAATCGTGAATATCTTTCAAAACTATTGAAGCGACCCCTACAAACCATATACTGCTGGAAAGCTGAGAATGTGAGGAATCAAAAAAAGTAAACAGTTAGACAATTGGACTTAAAATAAGAGCTCAAAAGGCAAAAATATTGACAAAATAAAAAAAAATAAAAAATTGACATGCCATCATTCAAATCGCATCTTCTAAAAAATGTATAGAGGTATACATCTTTGTTAATGTAAACAAATAAACTACAGCGATGGACAAACAAACTAATGGTGGCTTTTTCTAATATTCATCCATCTTCTTAGTGAAATCAAAATTTAAAAACAAATCAGAAATGGGACACATAACAAAACCAAAAAAATAATCTGTAGAGATACCTCTAAAAGCCACCATTATTCTCTTCATCTCAGAAAAATGAACAATCTATCCAAATTTCATTGAATTTGAGTGAATACTTTTTGAGTTTTTAGAATTTTAAGGAAAAGGAAAAACAAAAGTAAAATTAATACAATAACCATAATCAGTTTCAGGGTACTAAGCAATACTTTTTATTTTTCATTCCCCTTCCTTTCATTGTAAGATGAATTAGGATGATTGTGTGTGTGTCAGGTCTTTTTATTCATTGTCTTCATCAAAAAATCACAGCGATTGAATACACACGAGTGACAATTTCACTTCCAGTCATACATAGTCGGGGTCTAGGTGACAAAACAAAAATGGTAGAAAAGGAGAAAATTCAATTTGACCTCAAATTCTGTGCAGTGTTGTCTGAACACCTTAGACAAAAGACATATTTTAAAATTGTGATATAAAGGTACATATATGAATATTCATGATGATCATTAGATATGCAAAATACGCAAAATAACTGAAATTACTAACAACGATTTTTAATATGAAACTTTTTTTATAACTGGTTAGAAAATGAGTACTGCTGCTCAAGAATGTATGAATATTCATTAGCAGCAGTGTTACTTGCTCAATTAACTTGCAACTTTTTAACTAACCAATATTTTGTGAGAAAAGGGTATAAGTTGCTGAATGCTACATTTAAAAGCAAGCTCTTGTCATGCCCTAGACAGGACTAAACATGACTACAGAGTATCTAAAAAAAAAAATTAAAAAAAAAAATTAAAAAAAATCGGGCCACCAAACTTTGAAATATGATTTTTTTACTGGCCCGACAGCAATTTTTGGTGGCACCGGGCCATCGGGCCTATGCTAATTTCGAGCATTATTTGCATTATTTGTTTCTACCTGCTAAGGTCCACCCCTAAAAAAACCCAGAAGCTATTGACTTCTGTGACATCTCAATACCATTCAACCATCGATCAGCTAGATAAACATAAAAAAAAGATATGTTCTCACCCACTAAGTACCTTATTGCATTAGCATTGCATGTTTTCATTGAAACCCTTCTTTTCATGGTGAGTGGGCATTGTATAAAACATACAATGCTAAATAGGTGATCAGTGGACATACCAATATCTTTTGTTCATCTAGCTGACTGATGGTTGAATGGCATTATGATGTCACAGAAGTCAATAGCTTCTGGCCGGTTTTTTGTTTAGGGGTGAAGCTGAGCAGGCAGAAACAAGTAATAGAAAACAATAATATAAACAATATGACAAAAATGTACATCAAATAGTCAACAGATATGTGATGCTTTCTTTATTATAGATCAACCAAAGTCTTTTTTTTGTATTTAGTCACCCTTTAATAAGCAATGTTCCTCCCTTTAATCCTCACCAAATGAAAAAAGGCACTGATCGCAAACATTGGTCTTTGTGGGACGCCAACGCCTTCACCACTAGGCCATAGGGACCGTGAGAATGAAGACAGATCCAAATTCAGGTCATTGGCTCGCCAATCTCTCGTCTCTTTGTACTCAATTGATTCATGGAGAAGGAGTAACGAACAATGCAAGCCGCCCGTACTTCAGCCACGCTCCCCGTGGCCTAGTCGTGTAGGCGTTGGCGTCCCAAGCAAAAGACCCAGGTTCGAGTCCTGGCGGAGACCAATTTTTCGACCAGTGCCTTTTTTCATTTGGTGGATTAAAAGGAGGAACATTGCTTATTAAGCTACGCCTACTATTATTCTTCCTTCTCAATCATTTATGATTACTCCTTGCAATTATTTATATAATGGAAGAAACCGAAGCTGTATGTATTAGTTTACTTTTCGAATGTATGGTTGTATGGGGTAGCTTCAATGGTTAGAAAGATATTCCCGATATAGTAAAAGTGTGCAAAACCCGCAAAAATTACCCCACTGGGCCCCTTACTAACACTATTCCAATCAATAGTCGCTAATTTAGTTTTAAAGAAAGGTATGTCTAAACGATTAGTTTTATTCATATTCATGCATGGTTTACTAGCAGATGGATTCAAGAGATTAGGGGATTCTAAATAAATGGGGAAATGATCACTAATGTCAACAATTATAATGGCAGTTTCTAAGGGTGGCATACACTTAGAGAAAACATTATCAATTAATGTTAACGAGTGGTAAGTGTGTCTTGTTGGTTTTTGTTATGAATAGAAGAAAGGAGTGTGAGAGTACCAGTAAATAGTCATTACTCAATCTGGTGTATGAAGTATTATGTTGATTTTGTCCTATTATAAATCACACTGTATAGTTTGTTTCGGTGCCTCCCTAGCACTTATGAAAATTGGCAGTATTCGTCTATACCTGATAAGTCTAGCACTGCAGTTCTTGTACATGCCTTTGTCTCGTCTCTATTCGATAATTGTAACAGCCTTTTGGTAGGCCTTCTGGAAAAGCAAGTAACAAAACTACAAAGAATACAAAATTCAGGAGACAGACTTGTCTCTCAATCCCCCCGAAAAGAACACACCACACCAATTCTAAAATAACTTCAGTGGCTTCCAATCAAATTTCGCATCCGTTTCAAAATTCTCCTTCTCGTCTGCAATGTTATCCATGGTCTCACACCGAGCTATCTCTCTGATCTTTTGTCTATCTACACCCCAGCAAGATCCCTCCGATCATCTAACCAGCAGTTCCTCCATGTACCCCCTCAAAAAACAAAAATTTACGGTGAACACTCATTCTCTTTTATCTGCCCAACTTTCTGGAACTTGCTACCTTACGAAATTCGCTCCCGATCCAACCCCAACATCTTTAAAGAACAGCTTAAAACCTACCTATTCAAAGAGGCATGTTTGTGATTATGAACTGTACAACTTGCCATTGTTATACTGAAATCGATTTACTGTACATTATTTTGTTTGTTAAGCTTGTAGCTACATCTTTTCTTTATGTTAACTATTGACTTATTTTTGTAATTTAAGATGCACTTTGATTTTTACTCAGTTAAATTATATTATTTGATGTATGTAGACATAAGTGTAAATGTAAAATGTAAATGATAAGTCTTCGCCATGTAAAGCGCATTGAGAATTCCCCCGGTTTTGAAATGTGCTATAAAAGAAAAATGTATTATTATTATTTCACAAACTTGCACATCTAGGCGCGCTTTAACCATTATTCTATTTTGTGGGATTTAGTACATGTAGTAACATTTTCTAAATCCACAAAAGTTACATATAAGTTTTGTGGTTCTCACATATCTTGTATTCGTATAACCAATAGAAGCATAAGAGTTTTGCGGAATTTTTCTTTCAGCGCCACTCGGCAATGCCGTACATGCGCACATATTATCCTGCATACACTAATATTGCTTGTACTCTGAGTCGTTTTTTATGAGCATATTATCGCGTAAATAAACGTGGCTCACAGTGAACAAACAGTGTATATTGTGATTGACTCTTCAAACAGTTTTTCTGTGATCAGGATTTAAAGCGCAATATAGATTTATAGAACACAGAGATTGGAGATTACAGATTGAAGTGTTCAGATTTTAGGGAGAATTATAACTTGTACAAAGTCAGTACAATGAGTAAGCAAGTATCACTTTGATTTTCTCTCGGTTCATATAACATTCATTTACTGTTATATCCATCATAATAATGTTCTAGCCATGTGATTGGTTGAAACGCCGTCACGTGTTCAAGTATAATTTATAATATTTATAGTAGCTGCGTTCACACGATAAAACCCAATCTTGTGGTTATCTTGTGTTTATCTCGTGGTTTGCAATATTAGTGGTATTTTATGGTTATCTTGTGGTTAGCGCTCGTTTGAACACGCAAAACCCGTGGTTATCTTGTGGTTTCCAAACCACAAGATTGCACTGCAAACTACGCGCAATCTTGTTGTTATGTTGTGGTTATCTTGTGGTTATTTTGTGGTTTCCAAACCACAAGACAACCACAAGATACTTGCCAGATTTTGCGCAGAATGAGCGCGCGATGAGCGCGCGACTGCGCGCAGTCTATTTTCGTTACCGTCTGAACACAATCAGCTTCGAGACTCGTAGTTTGGGTTGACCTCATGATATGCTTCCGGTGTGAAAACAAGTCAAGTGAGTGCGCGTGACCTCAAATGAGAAAGGCGCGCACACTACTTCCGGATTTAATTCTTAAGAATTGCAACTCTCGAGAATTGGCATCGTTTGAACACACATTTTGCAATTCTTAAGAGTTGCGATTCTTAAGAATTGTAACTCTTAAGAATTGGCTTTCACCGTGTGAACATGGCTAGTAAATTGCTGCTTCTCACAGTACGCGCATAGAGCGCGTGTATCACCTCGGCGCGTAAAGTTTTGCCATCACCCTCACAATCGATGATTATTTGCCTACTAGAGTTCAAGCATCTCTGAAGTAAGTTCTGTGGTGTTTGACTATGTTACTAGATCCATTTACAAGAATATTATGCGATAATTTTTTGTTATTTTCGAAAACACTAGGGTCGTTAAGCCCTTGACTACGGGAACCGAGTGGATTGTGTACAAAGTCTATGGAGATTTTAGAATCTCGTAGGGAACGGATTTGGGGGGTTCAAAGCCCCCCTTAGGCCAAAAAATAGCTGTTTTTTTTGGGGGGGGGGTTTGACCCCCCCCCCTTTAAAAAATTTGGCCGGTCTCGGGACATTTTTTTAGCGGTCTCGACCGTCAAAAACCTGGTCTCGAAGACGAAAATTTGCGAAAAACTTGGTCTCGATACAATAAATTGTAGGTCTCGACCGCGAAAATCTGGATGAGGTCCTGGCCTCGGCTTCCAAAATCTGCGACTGGACCTGGTCTAGACTTCGAAAATTTTCCATGTCTACCCCCCCCCCCCCCCCCGCTGACAGGATTTTATTTCCCGCTGGGTCCTGGTCCTCTCTACGAAAATTGGGACTGGTCCTGGTCTAGGCTTCGAAAATGTGAGACCGGTCTTGGTCTCGGTCTCGAAAATTTTGGACCGGTTCTGGTCTCGGCTTCGAAAATTTTCTACGACTGCTCGGCCACAATTGAAAATTGTTCCATCATGCTATAGGTAGTACAAATGCAAGAATGTAAGGAAGAAAGTTCTGCCAGAATTCAAAATTGAAGTAAGTTTTGTGAATTTTCACACAGTTACTACATCCCTTTAAAAGATTATAATACTATAAGTTTTGTTATTGTCGAAAACACTCTAGTCATTAAGAAGCGTGGTAAATTATCGTGTCAGCCACAATTGAAAATGAAACCAGGAAGCACATCGGTCCAACCATCCCATGTCATGTGACTATATCCTGACGCGAAAGCCTCAAGTGCTTCCTAGTTTCATTTTCAATATTCTTATATAGTGCTAAGTACATAAATGTTTCATAGCGCTTTACACTATTATTACCCCGGTCATAGGATACAATGCAAACCAGCACACATTGTGTGCACCATCTCCACTTACTGGGGAGCATTCCTTCCAAGCGCTCATGGGCATTGAGAAGATCATTCACATAAAGGATATCACCTCCTACCGGTCCCCACTTATACACCTGGGTAGAGAGCAGCAATAGTGAATACATTTTCTTGCTGAAGGGCAGGGCCCTGGGAACGATTTTTTTCACCGGGGGTGCTGAGATATATATACGTATACAGGCCCGTCGGAAGGAATTTTAAAGTGGTACGTATACGGTCAACGGATTGGGGGCGTGGCACAACTGCGAGGGAGCGGAGCACCGCAGGGGGGAGGGGGGGGGGGGTGTGGGAAGGAAGGGGGTGTCCCCCCCTCCCACGCTAGGGAGCTTTTGCAAATTTGGACTCGAAATAATGCAATCTGGTGGATACCTTGGAAGGACATTTGATAATACTTAATTAAAGAAATCATTACCATCTCCCCTCATGATAATATCGCAATATAGTATACAAACACAATCGAACTTACACACATAGACACACACCAGAAATACACTTACATCGTCCGCCTGTCGTCCGTGCATGTCTATAGATACTTGGGGGAGGGGGTGTGCCCCCTCCCACGTGGAGACATTTTGGAAATTTGTGTTTAAAATATCACTGTATAAGTATGGTCATAATTGTTGCAGTCATATTATTATTATTATTATGCATTTTGTAAGATTTTTAGAAGATTTAACTTCTAAAAAAAAGTGGGGATTGTTTGTCTTGTACAGGCCAACCCCGCATCAAAAAGTGGGGGATATATCCCCCCGGGGGAGGGGGGGGGGGGGGGGAATCAGATAATTGTCGGACGGCGTGTGCGGCTGAGACCACCGAACCCATAGGATTTCGAACTTTAAATATTTCATTTGTAGCTGTAATATAAAATAATGGCCAATCATGTTGCAGTTTTTTATAAAATTCTTCATTAGTAAACTGTACCATACTACAGGGGCGGCGCCAGGGTATTTTCCTAGGGAGGGCGAAGGTTTATACTTTGAGGGCGCGAAGCCACCTAGCGGGGGGAGGGTTTGCAGGGGCGGATCTAGCTTTTTGCTAAGGGGGGTGGGGGGGGGGGGGGGGGGGGGGGGGTTGACCCAATGACGATGCAGAGCATCGTCCACGAGCCGCATAACCATGTGCAGTTGAGTCCTGCTATTTTGAACCCCGTAAGCGATTTGTTCACCTTTTTTTTTCACTTTCGTCCAGGCGACTATTTTTGCTATTTTGAACCCCCGTAAGCGAATTTTTTTTGCACCTTTTTTCACTTTTCTCGACGAGCCGCGAAGCGTCGACTTTATTTGGCTATTTTAAACCCCCGTAAGTGATTTTGTTTCACCCTTTTTTCACTATCGTCCACGAGCCGCGAAGCGGCGAATTTTTTTGCTATATTTTGAACCCCTGTAAGCGATTTTTTCACCTTTTTCTCACTTTCGTCCACGAGCCGCGAAGCGGCGACTTTTTTTGGCTATTTTAAACCCTCGTAAGTGATTTTGTTTCACCTTTTTTTCACCTTCTTCCACGAGCCGCAAAGCGGCGAATTTCTTTTGCTATTTTGAACCCCCGTAAGTGATTTTTTGTCACTTTTGTTCAATTTTTTCACTGATACATTTTCACTTGGCAGCCCAAGGGGGGTGGGGGGTTAAACCCCCTAACCCCCCCCCCCCCCCCTCCCCCGTTACTTGGCGTAGATCCGCCACTGTTTTGGGAGGGGGGTGTCCCCCCTCCTACACCAGGGAACTTTGGCAATTATAAACACCCGAGGTTGTGAAATATTATGTATTTGAGCGAGCGGAGCGAGCTTGAAAATTTTAGCCATTTCACAGCGGAAAATTGCAATTTGTTTCAATATAATTGTATGGGTATATTCGTTTTTATTGCTTATGATATGGCGTTATGAAGGGTTATTTATAAACAGGTTGTGAAATATTACGTATGCTAGCGAGCGGAGCGAGCTTGAAAATTTTAGCAATTTCACATCGGCAAATCCCAAAATCACGGAGAAAATGAGAAAATGGGACCCATGTCTAAGGATCTTTCTTGAAAAAGTCACCCTTCCCAGCAGCACATCCCCGTATACCCAATATATACTCGAGTACCCCCCCCCCCCCCCCCCCCCCCCCCGGTATCCCCTATCCACCGAGATCATACGCCCGTGGACACACTAAAACACACGCTGTTGATCCCATGTGTATCTCCTAGTGGAACTGTTGTTTCTGGCGTATTTTTGTATGGTTAGGTGGATGTGTAAATGATACGCTTGATGTAGAAAGATCATTTTCAAGATGGGGGCAAAAGGTTTTCAACATTATCTTACCCTTGCTTTCATGGATCTCTATTTGGGGTGCCCTTTTACTTCAAATTGTTCTGACAATCCAGAAGAAAAAAATCAGCAGAATAGTTTCGTTTATTTGCTGACTTCCCCCCCCCCCCCCCCCCCCCCCGGCCCACCCCCTGGATCCGCCCGGACCCCTTACCAGTGAAGGGCGGGAAGAATGGTGTCCAAATGATCGTGTCCTATATAAAGGCCTACGTTGGAATTGAAAGCAAATTTTAAAAATAGAATGAAGAGGTGACGAAAATGGGCGGGAAAATCTATATAGGCCTAACCTATACATATAGGAGGTTTAACGGTCAGTTGGTGAGCTTAATTTATCACTTTCTTGAGGATATTATTTTTAAAATTTGCAATTGGATGACGAAGTTTTGTGGCATACGCTGTTCTTCGGCTTCCATGATTTTTGTCTTTCTTTCTTCTTCTCGGCAATTATTCATTACTGCACATTTCATATAAATGTACAAGTCGTATAGTTGTTACGATTGGTTACTAACTTCGGTTTATATGATAATGCGTTACATAATTATGGAAAAAGATAATGTCACTTCGATGTTCGTGTTCTTTCATTAGCTGGTGACGATCAGCCTACATGGCATGACATTTATCATCCTCACACCTTCTCTCTTCTTTTCTCTTCTCTTTAGCTTTAGCAAAGTTCAATAGACGGAGACCACCATGATCTTATAAATACGTTTCAGTCGTTTCTACTTGTATTTAAGTAGCTTAGTAGTTAGTATGCTACATAATATTGGCATCACTCATGACTTGTGATAATGAATCAATCAACCAGTAAATCACAAATTCTTTTGAATCAGTCATTGAGGAATGGTTTAACACTTACGATTGTGAGACGAATCCACTCTGGTCACAAAACTTCACAGTGCAAAACGCTGACCATGGGTGATATAGACCAGCAATCTGGTTTCCATTGTCAACACAAAAAACTTGCAATCATCACTGTACACATAGATTGGCATATTGCAAGCTTTGCATGGCCAAATGATGGCACGCACACACATGAGCTGACTAGCCATCCGGGAAAGTTCAAAGTCCCACCAGACCCATGTACTATCAGCTGGTTACCAGGCACCGCGCCGGTATCGAGTGTCGCGAGTATTATTGGGTCGCGTGCCAGGGATACATGTTATAGGATTTTGTAAAAAAAAGTTAAAACAAATAAAAAAATAAAAAAGCGTCATTTGTGGCTGTCGGCTGTGTGACAATTTCGTAAACGAAGCATAATGATATACATTATAACATACAAAACAAATTTGCAGGGGGTGCTGCGCACCCCCTGAAAAATGTCCGGGGGTGCTGCAGCACCCCCAGCACCCCCGCTTCCCAGGGCCATGCTGAAGGGGGATAATCTATTCATTCAACCCCCTGATGAATTGCTATTACGTAAGTTTCGTCGCCCATGCCCCTTGGCCTGACCAATCAAGCATTTAAGTTTGTTTTATGTTTCAATTTGATTAAGCAAGCCCTCCCCCCCACCCCACCCCCATCTTCTTTCCCACGTGGCTGTGCTAATCTGATACTATAGTTTTATTTTCTCTTAATTTAATACACAGCCTGTGTTGAGCAAATCCCCTCCCTCCCTTCCTTCCCGTGGCTACGCCAATCTGAAATTAAAGTATTATAACAAACCCGAATTCATTTTCGGAGTAACGAACCCGATTTAATGTTATGAATAGCGAACCTTCGGAATAACGAACCCTCGGAATAATGGACCTTCGGAATAACGAACCTTCGAAATAACGAACCCAATTGTAGTTTCGGACGAACGAACCTTCGGATTAACGGACCTTTTTTTTTTTTTTTTTGTATATAAGGAGCAAATGTGAACAATAGCCAACCAGAGTTTGAAAGGAACTCCGGAGGGCCAATCAATGGTTCACTGCAACTCAAGTACCAAAGAAAAAAATATCTAATTAAACAAAAAAATTAAAAAAGGGAACACATTTTGGGGTGAACAGGACCCCTAAAAAAA
This sequence comes from Echinarachnius parma, assembly GCA_037951105.1. NCBI lineage: Eukaryota > Metazoa > Echinodermata > Echinoidea > Clypeasteroida > Echinarachniidae > Echinarachnius > Echinarachnius parma. The sequence continues at coordinate 19,331 of JBAMJV010011642.1, forward strand.
AAAAAAAAACATTATAATTATTATACATTAGAAAGGAGGTAAACATGCACACGGCTTTTGAAGGCTTGGAGACCAGTAATTGAGATATTTCCAACAACCGAGTCAGGGAGACTATTCCAGATCCGCACTGCCGAGTGAATGAAACTCCTGTCCAAGGATGAGGTTTTAGCATCTGGGAGTGCAAGAGCATGGTCCGGCATGGATGCACTAAGCCGGGTCATCCAGCGTCTTTCCCAGGAGAGAGGGAGCATGGTCTCCTAGGTCTTTTGGGCAGTGTTGAGAGTGCATTTTGTACAGCACTGACACTGCAGCTACCTGGCCTCTATGTGCTAAGCTGGGGATTGAGAGTTGGGTGCGAGCAGTGGTGTCATCAACTCCTATGATCTTAAGTGCCTTCTTTTGGATGTTGTCAAGCAAGCTAAGAGTTGATGGGGAAGCATTTGTCCAGCAGAGGGATGCATATTCCATGACGCTACGGACCTGTGCTTTGTAGACTGTGGCTCTTCCTTTACAATCAAGTTTGTTTGCCACTTTTCTCAGGGCACCAAGCTTCTGTCCCGCTCTGGTGGTATTGCTAAGATGTGTTTAGACCAAGTAAGTTTGGAATCGAAAGTGACACCTAGAATTTCGAGCTCATGCTTTGCTGCTAGCTGGCAGTCTCCTAGATACAGGTTCAGTTCTGAAGGAGATCGCTTTCTTGAGAATGTCATGACTTTACATTTTGATGGTTCAAATGTAACCTTCCATGTGTCTGCCCATGATTTCATCCTGGTCAGGTCTCGGTTTAGGCTGGCTGCAACATCCTCGCTAGCTTGTGGTGAGGGGATTGGGGCATAAAGTGTTGAGTCGTCAGCATACAGGTATAGCTCATTTTCGCAGACATCTACGAAATCACCAATATAGACAGAGAATAGAAGTGGTCCAAGTATCGACCCTTGGGGGACAGAAGCGTTGATGGAGGAAACTTCCGATGCTTGGCCTGACAGTACAACTTTTAATGACCTATCAGATAGGTAGCTCCGCAGCCAGGTTAATAGCTTCCCACAGACACCTTTTGAAGTAAGTTTCGCAAGTCCATTGTGCCAAACTTTGTCAAAGGCACCTTTTATGTCCAAGGCTACAGCACAAACTTCCTCTCCCTTGTCCAAGGTGTCATTCCATTTCTGGGATAGGATAGTGAGGAGATCACCTGTACTGTGGCCTGGTCGAAAGCCAAATTGTCTGTGGGATATAAGACTGTTCTGGAAGAAGTAGCTTTGGATTTGTTGGTTCACAGCTGCTTCCATAACTTTGCTGATGATGCAAAGCAGAGAAATTGGTATGTATTTTTTGGGGTCAGATTTGGAGTCCCTCTTATGGATAGGTGTAACCCTGGCTGTCTTCCACTGACTTGGGAATACCCCTTGTGAAAAGCAAAGGTGGAAGAGGCGACACAAAGGACTCGCGAGTTCTGCGCTGCACTCCTTGAGGATCCTGGCGGGAATTTCGTCTGGGCCAGTTGCCTTGTCAGGAGAAAGCTGTTTGAGGAGTCTATGTACAGCCTTAGGCTTAAACGTGATGCTGTCGATAGAGGCAGTCGTGGATTGGTCCAGATTGGGAGCAAGGTCATCTGCGTCTGGTAAGTGGCATTTCTCGGCAAATGTCTTGCAGAAGACGTCTGACTTTTCCCGTGCTGTAGTGTGGGCTTCTCCATCATGTGCAATGACTGGGATGTCACAGTGACCAGCTCTCCCAGAGAGCAGGTTGACGACCCGCCACCACTTCTTGCTACTGAGATTGTTGTCAGTGAGGTCTTCTTTAAGTTTGCTGTCATAATTTCTTTTAGCTTCTTTCTCTACTTTATTGTAAGACTTTCTTGCTTTAGTGAAATTCTCTTTGTTAGAATCTGTCCCATGCTTCTTTAGTTCTTTGAAGATCCTGCGTTTCTTCTTAGTAGCTTTCCGGCATTCATCGTTAAACCAGCCTTTGTCACCTGGTTTTTTGGTGACAGTCTTATTGGGAATGTATAGGTCCATGGCATCAGTGATGATCTCTGTAACCCATGCTCTTTCTGGGTCTTTTTCCTGGAATACTCCCGACCAGTTAACAGATGTGAAGTAGCCCCTTATCTCCCAGTAGTTGGCTTTGTCGTATTGCCAGACTCTCCTCTGGTAAGGTTTATCTCTGAATGCAGCGACGTCTAGTTTTACCAGCACTGGATTGTGGTCAGAGGTGCCTACATTAGCAAGAGTAGAAGAGGAGGCAGGTATATCAGTCAGTACCAAGTCCAGTATTTGGTCCCCTCTCGTTGGCTGATTCACAATCTGGTCCAAACCTGATTTCATTTTAGGAAAAGCGAGCCTTCGGAATAACCAACCCTCACAATAACGACCCTTCGGAATAACGAACCTTCGGAATAATGCAACAAATGTTCGGATTAACGAACCCTCTTTCATTTTCGGATTTACGAACCCTCGGGTATAAGAAATTTGCGTGTTCAGAACAACGAATCTTCGAAATAACGAACCGCACCCGGACGGGTTCACTCATACCTTGTTGTATCCGTATAAACAATAAACATGAAATCATGGGACAGGTTTCAGTTCTCAAATTTGCCCTTTCGTTAAAAAGATATTTACAATTGAAGTGTTCAGATGTTAAATAACCTAACGGATCGCCAACACTATGTACAAATTAAAGGGCCCAGTGGGGTATTATTTGACGTTTTTGCACACTTTTACTATATCGGGAATATCTTTCTAACCATTGAAGCTACCCCCTACAAACCATACAGTTCTGGAAAGCTTAGAACATGGGGAATCCATCAAAACTAAATTAAAGACAATTGGACTTAAAATAAGAGATTAAACAACAATTATATAGAGAAAATAAAATTTCAAGTCAACATTCAAAACGTATCTCCTCCGAGGTATAGGGGTGTATACATTATACATGTTAGAGATAGATATTATGATGCTATACAAACAAACTAATGATGGCTTTTTGCATTATTCAGCTATCTTCATAGTTTAAAGACAATTTTGCGAAAAATAAGAAATGTACATGTGAAATGTACATATGTGACCTTACACCACAAAACGACCGTTATGTCGCTGTGGTAGTTTCTCTTTTATTAGCTAAAATAGTAAAGTTTTGTTCAAAATATGAGATTTAGGATTTTGGTATTTCCTGAATAAGCATATTTTAATCTAGCTTCTGTAACATTTTGAGCGTCGGAAATCATGTTTAAATATTATTTTTTCTTCTAATAAATATGATCTTATTACAGCGCTTTAATGAAAACTGATCTTTTAAATTGCCCGTTTCTCCCTTATTTTAAAAATGATTCAGCCATATTCCAAATCTTTAGTGTTCATTTTGAGAGGGTTTACTTATTCAAAATATGATGAATGATATACCTTTTTAAAGGTAATGACTTCTATTTCAATATTTTATGAAAAGTAGCACAATCAGTTTTCCCAACTTATTGGTCGTTCTGTGGTGTAAGGTCACATATTTTAATTTACAATAGGGTTACTTCTAAAAGCCATCATTAATCTGTTCATTCACAAACAAGGAATAATTCCTGAAAATTGCATTGAATTTGAGTAAATACTTTTCAAGTTTTTCCCTTTAAAGTCCGGGATGATATATTATTACCTGATACTCTTTGTGATTCCCTTTGTATTACTTCATTATTGAACCATAAGACAAATATAATTGTCGGTATAATTTATAGAGATAAATGTGATGTTCCTATATATTTTCACCACCGAGAGATATCTGTCACTACAGTAACTATGGACTAACCTTTTGTTAATCACCTTTTAACCACCGGAGATATTCATATTTTACTTGGCCTAAAATCGGACATTTACACCTGCAAAAACTCATTTATTGAGGTACGTTCACAATTAATTGTATAGTCCCACATAATTATTTTACTGTGCCGTCTGGTAAACCATCCTACTCATTTACCCGTAAAGTACATGCCTATTGACATTCTGGTGAATTGATCGAGGGACTCTGTATGTTATTGTTGTGTTAAGTAACTGCTCTTTGTGTTCGTTCCACCACCGCCCGTAACATGCCTGATTCATCAAAGAAACCCAACCTCCGTCCCAGGCTCAATTCTGATGCAGCTTCTACAAGTACTCCACCCTGTTTATCGTCATCGTCTGCTAATCTCAATCGCATTGATTCCGTTGTGCAGAAGGTGGTCGCCGTAGCCATGGAACGTGAACGCACACTACTACGCAGTGATATGGTGAAACGTGGAAATAAACTAAAATAAATCTTAGATGTGAAGCTGGCATCTCTCCATGACCTAGAGGCCTCGACTGACACGAAGCTAAGTCAACTGCGTGACCTCAGTTCAACAGTTGCAGTCAACACATCGAAGGTCAACGAACTCGCAAACCGACTGGATCACATCAAACAATACTCTGGCCGTAACAACATCCGGCTCCTTGGGGTAAAGGCGACGCCAAACGAGGACACCGACAGGATCGTCTGCGACATCGCACGGCAAATCGGCGTCGACATTATCCCGAACGACATAGATCGCTCTCATCGTTTGCCAAACCGTCGATCAGCTGATCACGATTCCAACGAGTCGTACGCGAATGCCGCAGCCCGAAACAACAAAGCACCACCCCCGCCAATCATAGTCAAGTTCATGTCATACAAGGCCAAATTCCAAATGAAGAAAAACAGAAGAAAGCTGAAAGTATCTGGGACCGTCATAGTCGAAGACCTGACAAAGACAAATGTAAACCTGCTTGCCCAGACATCCAGAAGGCCAAGCGTAAAAGCATCATGGACCTCAGATGGCCGAGTCTTCGCGCTGGTCAAGACAACTGGTGGACGAGAGAATGATGAAGAAGCTGATCACAGGCTTCTCTGAACTCAACTCTTAATAACTGTAAATATGCCAAACCTTTTAACCTATATTACATATTTATATTTTACTCAGAAAGTTATTTCAATATATATATTGTCTGTTTTAACTTAATAGCCTGTTCCGGCGGTTAATGATTTGTATTTCTATTAATTTAAGAATCAGTATTTGTAAGTATGTTTCTTAAGTCTGTATTTTGATGTGTAGGTGTATACAATTATTCATATTGTTCTTTCGTTTGTGTTATTGTTTGTGATAAACTGTTATGCCTGATCGTTATTCATACCAGAAGAAGCTAAATAATATTGATTTGTTGAAACTGACTGAAATGTTATCTCCTATTGATAGTAAAGATTGTATTTATGGGCCGAACCAGAATTATTTTCTCCCAAATGAGTTTAATGATTTTTTTAAAGACCAACAGATACATAATCGAGTTTCATGTTTGCATCTTAATTGTAGAAGCCTTAAGAAGTATTTTGATAGTTTCTCTTTATGTTTGGACAGTATAGATACTAAATTGTGTACAATTGGTTTAACAGAGACGTGGCTAAAACCTAATGACCCTGTTTATAATGTTAATGGCTATACTTTTTTTTCTTCTTTTTTCAAAGATATTTATTTTCTCCATTGCTTTTTACAAACAATAACAAAATAACAATAACAATCAATAACAAAATCAGTACATAAAATAATTTGCATATTTACCTAATTATATATAATATGATTTTACATTCACATTTAAATAGTACAAATTAACTTTTACTATTTACATCAAATAAAGCATGAAATATGCATGCATGAAGAAAGCATAAACATAAAAAAGGGGAAAATAGTAGAGAACAAAGCATTCCCCCCCCCCCAAAAAAAAAAACACACACAAAAACACCTATAGAAGCACTTACATACCCACATACACACGCGTGCACAGACACCCACACACACATCCACAGAAAACATGCCTACATCTTGTGAGAATCTCGACCAATTAACAGCCATGTTTATTTCATTGCTTCTATTCGCCTTCCCTATTTGGTTCTGCACGAAGCTATTTTAAATTGTCCCACTTTCTAAAATGATATGTTAGAGTACCTCGATCTCCAGGTAATTTCTTCTCCTCCTTTCTATTTTCTAATAATTTTTTCTTAATCTCCAAAGGAGTTGGTGGTTTATTTTTATTTTTACTGTCTATAAATATCTTATATTTTATCAAAATTATTATATGATTTACTAACTGTTCCTTTCCTATGTTTAACTCAATTATCCCTACATGGATACCTTTCCAATTTATATTTTTAATCTCTACTAAATTAAATAGATTCCCACACTCTTCCCAAATTGGTTTTACTTTCTCACAAAGACAAAATAAATGCTCGTAAGTTTCTTTATATTTACCTCAAAAAGAACATAAATTACTACTAACCATTTTAAATGTATATAAATGTAATTTAGTATATATAATATTATAAAGCATTTTAAATTGAAATTCTCGAAGCTTACTATTTAAAGTGCATTTTCTAAGCATTTTGTATTAGTAATACACGTCAAGACCGTGTCGGTGGTGGCGTAGGTGCATATATTCGTAATGATTTTAAATTTGTACATAGATTGGATTTAGATATATTTACTGATTTTATTGAATGTATTTTTATTGAAATTAAATCTCTCCCAAATAATATGTTATTTAGTGTTATTTATAGACCACCAAATTCATCCTTGCCATTATGTTATAGTTTCAGCGGGGGACCAGAGAGCGGTCGCTATGAACAGGTGCTCGCTATAGACAGGTGGTCATATTAGCAGTTTTGACTATATATATACTGTTTTGTATATATAGTATCTTCGCTATATAACTGTTCATATTATTATCATTATTATTATTATTATTATCATATTATTATTCGCCTTTTTTTTAGGTGAGCATCAACAGTACTCTTTATGACCCTATTGAAAATGTAAACAAATGAAAAAACCAAGGCTTAAAGGGATAGTTGACTTTTGGTAGAGAGAGTAGAGTTTTAGTCGAACAAATTTTTTGTAACCAAAACCTGCACTATTACATTACAAACTAATAATTATAAATCCACTATGGTTATGTTTTTGGATATTTCAGCCATTTCTAAACCGATTATGATCAAATAAAATGTATTATGCCATTAAATTTGTATGCTCTGTAAAATTTGACACTCAGTTTTCATTATCTCACAAAAAGTTATTTTGTGTTGCGCCCTCTCTACCAAAACACAACTATCCATTTAATCACGCGGCACTTTTCTACATGCCGAGGTTGATGGGACATGTGAATGAAACGAATAAACGCATTGGAAGAGCGCGATTTTGCTTGTTGTCTTCAATCTATACAACTGACAGCACAGGAGTAGTTACGGGGAGATGGGCACACGTTTGGTTGTGCACACAAACACAGCTGTGTGCCAATGCATTTACATTCTATTGGTAATTACTTTCTATCATCGCTCATTTTGTGAAAGTAAATAGTCATTAATAAATCTGGTGTATGAAGTATAATGTTGCTTATTTTAAAGTCTGATTTGTCCTATTATAAATCACACTTCAAAGTTTTGGTTTCACAAACTTACAGATCTAGGCGCGCTTTAACCATTATTTAATTTTGTGGGATTTAAAGTAGTAATATTTTTTAAATCCACAAAAGTTATATAGAAGTCTTGTGGTTCTCACATAACTTGTATTCGTATAACCAATAGAAGCATAAGAGTTTTGCGGAATTTTTCTTTTTAGCGCCACTCGGCAATGCCGTACATGCGCACATAATATCCTGCATACACTAATTGATCGTTTTTATGAGCATATTATCGCATAAATAAACGTCGCTCACAGTGTACAAACAGTGTATGTGTGATTGACTCATCACACTTTTTTTTTCTGTGATCAGGATTTAGAGCGCAATATGGATTTACAGAACACAGTGATTGGAGATTAATGTGTTCAGATTTTAGGGAGAATTATAACGTGTACAGAGTCAGTGCAATGAGTTGAATTATCTCTCGGGTCATACATTCATTTACTTCCAGAGTTCAAGAATCTTTGAAGTAAGATTTGTGGATTTTTACCATGTTACAAGATCCCGTTAAAAGAATAGCATGCTATAATTTTTTTTATTGTCGAAAACATTAAAGTTGCTAAGAATCGTTATCAATTATTGCTCGGCCACAATTGAAAATCGTTCCATGATGCTATAATTATGTAGTACAAATTCAACAATGCAAGGGAACAAGTTCTGCTGGAATCAAACTTTGAAATAAGTTTGGTGGATTTTGACACAGTTCACTAGATCCCTTTAAAATAGTATCATACAATTAGTTTTGTTATTGTCGAAAACAAGGTCGTTAAGAAGCGTCAGGTCAATTATCGTGTCAGCTACAATTGAAAATGAAACCAGGAAGCACTTGAGGCTTTTTCCCCAGGAGATAGTCACATGACATTCAATTCAATTAAATTAACATTTATTCGGCATCATAAAATATCATATAAATACAGAAATGGCGAGTCATAAAAATATACATGTATATACATATGCAGGGGTAGCTATAAAGTAGAAACTTGTATATCAACAACCCCTGAAAATAAGAACTACAACAATACACCGTGTCCCAGAAAAAAACGAAACCGGGTTTCATGGCAGAAATTTTCTGTCATAATGAATAATTTAATTGATGATATATATATGCCTGGAAAGCTCTGTGTCTCTTCTTTCATTTGATGTGCAACTTATGGCACATACTTCAAGCATGACTGAATTAGAACAATGGAAAGTGGTGTTACCAATATTCAATTTGCACGCATAAATTTGAAGTTTGGGTGAGTTTTAAGAGTTGTAAACGTACTTATTTTTAAAAAGGACAAACACCACATAAAAGTTAATATATTTTTTTTTTTTTTCAATTCAATACAATTCCCCCTGGGGAATTGTCTTTTTTATTCCACAAATCATTAAAACAGAATACAAGAAAAGCATGAAGTAGATCCAGTAAAACATAAGTAAACAAAAAAACAACCATAACAAATAGACAAGAGAATGGAAAAAGTTAATGAATGTGGAGGGATCAGATGAAGTTTTGATAAAAACTTATGGGTATGATCCCTAGATAAAATATGGATTCAAAATTACAATAGACTTCAATAAAGTTAAAGTTACATTGTCATACATAAAATAACACCGAGACATAACGCAAATATAAGATACATAGAAATTTGAATTATACTATTATAACATAATTATCAGAATTATCAGAATTATAAGAATATGAAAATTTTCAAGATTAAAACTTACATAATAAAAAAGATTTCAATTTATTTTAAAAAGATTTCAATGATACACTCTCCTTTATTTCTTCTGGCAAGCCATTCCATAAAAGTGGACCCCTGTACGTAATAATAGAATGAGAAAATCTTTTACATGACACCTCATGCTAAAAAAATAAATGATTTATGCCAGAGAACGAGTACAATGAAAACATGCCTGATTTCTGCCCGAATGAGTGAAAGTTGAGTAAGAAGTCGCTCAGCTTTCCTGACTAGCAGCTGACAATGGACGTTGATGCATGAGTGAATTTACACAAACATGGGGATCAGGAAACAGGCTAGATCAGGAAAGTTGCTCATTTGGGCTGGAATCAAGCATGTTTGCATTGTATTCGTTCTCTGGCATATATAATTTATTTTTTAAAGGGTACCACCACCCAAAAATAATGTTCTTATTAAAGAAAGGTAACATCTTTAGTATTCCATTCCATCAACAAGTTCACAAAAATATGTTTCCAGAAACAAAATATATAATTGGAAACGCATCACCATTCTAAAGCATGCGTTCATGCGGTCTGAATTGCGAAGACTGCGATGTGTGCGGTGAATTGCGATGTGCATGCAGAGCGAACGAATCGCCCGGGAATATATTGTCTACAAACGTGCGCGTGAATAGCATTGGCGCACTCGCAAATGGTTGGCCCGTATGGAACCAGGAAATAGCAGTGGTTCCGTAAGTGGTGGAAATTAATTGCTTTGTTTATGAATTACACAACCCTTTGCATAATGTTAGGTATATATTTGATATCACAAAACGGTACCAAAACATATAATAATGTGTTGTTCTTTGTCTGGTGGTCCCCTTTGTGTATGGGGTGTATGGGGTGTATGGGGTGTAGTGTAGGAGTAGCACCTTTGTAGTATTGTCGGTCGCACTCGGCTAGCCTCGGCTAGCCTGAGTGGACAGCACGCACTGGTCTCCTAGTGTAGGAGTAGCACCTTTGTAGTATTGTCGGTCGCACTCGGCTAGCCTCGGCTAGCCTGAGTGGACAGCACGCACTGGTCTCCACGCTCGCCCAACTCTCATGCATGGCTCCAAGTAGTCGCGGGCACAGCGGCGGCCACACCCTGGTACACGGTGTCGACCCACCGGCTAAACTGCATGAGGGGAGCCAGTCTCTCTGGTAGGTTTAGAGCCTGACTAAGCCAAACGCTGTGCCATTATCATCCGCTTCGTGACAAGCCAATACAAGGTTGACATCCACAGGCACAACATCTGATGCCAACCAGTCACTGCAGCCGGGATGCTGCTCCGGTCGTCCTGACTACGTCATGCCATCGGATCAAGCCGCACCCTGGTCAAGTGTGTGGGATTGCCCCTGTGCAACGGTTCTCCCACCTCAATCCAATCACGCACTGGCACCATCATCAGCTAGCTATTGCGTCATTTACCATCAACGTGTACACCCAAGTCCTACGGCGACAGGCGAGTGGTGCATCAGCAGGTGATGCCGACACTGGGAGCTGACAATCACAGACCTGCACGTAGGCGGCTTTAGAGTGATGGCCATCCTGCTACTGATTCAGAGGGCGGAAGTGCAGGGGGGTCCTTCTACTGCGACTGACCAGCCTTATCTAGGGACAGCACTGGTCACCCCAATCCGGGGAGGGGGCAATAAAAGGCGCCCTAAACAAAGCCCGTCCTCGCTAAACCCGCCCAGCATGCCGCAGCTGGGGGTTCGCCACAACTCAACTGCGGACGACCTAATGAAAGAATATATAAAGGACGGAAAAGGACACTGACCCTGGCAACCTGGAACGTGCGAACGCTCCAGGATGCCGCACGATCTGACAGACTCGAAAGACGCACAGCCCTGGTTGCTAGAGAACTCAACCGTTACGACATTGACATCGCCGGCCTCTGCGAAACAAGATTCCCAAACGACGGCCAACTGACCGAAGTCGGTGGAGGGTATACCTTCTTCTGGAAAGGCCTCAGTGATGATCAGCCCCGCATCCACGGTGTTGGACTCGCCATCAAGACATCCATTGTAGGGAAACTAACAGAGATACCCAAAGGCCACAACGCACGACTGATGTCATGCAGAATGCCCTTGACCAACAAACAGCACATGTCCATCATTGTTGGCTATGCTCCCACGCTACCCAGCCCTGATGAGGCCAAGGAAGCATTCTACAGTGACCTAAATGACCTTCTATCAACAATCCCTCGCAACGACAAACTGTACATTGTAGGCGACTTCAATGCACGTGTTGGATCTGAAGCAGACCAGTGGCCTCGCGTGATTGGCAGGAACGGCGTCGGGAAGATGAACCCCAACGGGCTCCTCCTGCTTCAGCTCTGCACTGAGCACCAGCTCTGCATTACCAACACACTGTTCAGAATGGCCAACAAGTACAAGACATCTTGGCAGCACCCCAGATCGCGTCACTGGCACCTTATCGATTACGTCATCACCAGACAACGAGACCAAGGTGATACGCTTATCACAAGAGCGATGCGAGGTGCCTGCTGCGGGACAGATCACAACCTCATCCGATCAAAGCTCAGGCTAAGTCTAGCACCTCGACGTAAGACCAAGAACACTGGCACACGTAGACTTGCAACTAACAAATTACGGGATCCTACCATTGCTGAGAGCCTTGCTACCAACATCACAGCAGCGCTCCTTACTAAACCCGAAAAGACTAGCCTGACCACAACTGAGGATTGGGACTCGTTGAAGAATATTCTTCTTGAAGCTACAGAGAACACTGTCGGCCACAGCAAGAGGAAACATCAAGACTGGTTTGATGATAACAACGAGCCGATCTGCTCCCTCATCGAAGAAAAGAGGAAAGCACATACTCTACTACTAGCCTGTCCAACTTCCGCCGAGCGAAGGGATAACTTCACACGCCTAAGGAACCTGGCACAAAGCAGCATCAGAGAGATGAAAGATGGCTGGTGGCGACGAAAGGCTACCGAAATTCAAGCAGCCGCTGACAGGAACGACCCCAAAGCCTTCTTCGAAGCTATAAAATTAGTATACGGTCCACCACACAGTAGAACGCTACCTCTACGAGGCATCGATGGAACCCTCATCACCTCACGATCAGGCATACAGGAAAGATGGGCTGTTCATTTCAAGGATCTACTCAACCGTGATACAGATGTCAACGCTGAGGTCATCAGCCAGATACCTCAACACCCCACCATAGAGCAGCTAGACCTACCGCCATCTCTTCATGAAATCGAGACAGCCATCAAGAAGATCAAAAATGGAAAGTCACCGGGACCGGACGGACTACCCGGCGAAGTCTTCAAGTTTGGAGGCCCCCTGCTCTGCACGCATGTTCATGCCATCTTCTGCAAAGTATGGGCAAATGAAGTCATCCCTGCAGAGTGGAAGGATGCCGACATAGTCACCATCTACAAAAAAGGGGACAGAACAGATTGTGGAAATTATCGTGGAATCTCGCTCCTGGCAGCCATAGGCAAGATATTCGCGCGCGTTCTCCTGCAGCGTCTCTCCAACCAAGTTGCCGAGGCCATCCTACCCGAGACTCAGTGCGGCTTCAGACCGAATCGCAGCACTACAGACATGGTCTTTGCAGCTCGCCAAATCCAGGAGAAATGCAGAGAACAGAACAAGGGCCTTTACTTTGCCTTCTTCGATCTCACTAAGGCCTTTGACACTGTCAACAGGGAGGCACTTTGGAAAATCTTGGCAAGATATGGCTGCCCTACCAAATTCATCAACCTCGTCAAACTACTACATGAAGGCATGCAAGGAAGAGCGAAGTCGGACAATGCCTTATCAGAAGCCTTCAACATCACCAACGGAGTCAAACAAGGCTGTGTGCTAGCACCTTCACTCTTTGGCATCTACCTCACTGCTGTCATACAGGAAGCACTCGGAAACAACAACAGGGGCATCTACATCCGCTATCGCTCGGATGGTAAGCTGTTCAACCTCTCTCGCCTCAGAGCTAACACCAAGGTACGAAGAGAACTGGTTAAAGAACTTATGTTTGCCGATGACTGTGCGATAGCAGCGCATACCGAACAGGACATTCAGGACCTAACGGATTCCTTTGACAGTGCTACATCTAGATACGGCCTAGCAATCAGCATAAAGAAGACTGAAGTCCTGTACCAGCCACCGCCAAGAGCTGAGCATGCCAACCCCAGCATACACATCAGGGGTCAACAACTGAAGTCTGTACAGTCATTCAGATATCTCGGGAGTACGTTGTCTTCAAGTGCCACCATTGACGATGAAATAACTCACAGAATTAGCCAGGCCAACGCATCATACGGACGCCTCCGGTCAAGAGTATTCAACGATCATGACATTAGACTTGAGACGAAAATCCGAGTATATGAGTCGGTTGTCCTGTCTTCTCTACTATACGGCTGCGAAACATGGACTATGTATAGCAGACACCTGAAGACACTTGAGAGATTTCACCAGAGGAAGCTAAGAACGATAATGCGAATTCGGTGGCAAGACCTAGTTCCCAACACTGAAGTCCTCACCAGAGCCCAGTCCACAAGCATTGAAGCCAAGGTGGCCAAGACTCAACTTCGCTGGACAGGCCACGTAGTGAGGATGCCAGATGACCGGCTCCCCAAGAAGATTCTCTACTGCGAACTAGAACAGGGAAAGAGATCTGTTGGGGGCCAACGAAAGCGTTTCAAAGACACCCTCAAGGCAACGCTTAAAAAGTGCCACATCGAACCAAACACATGGGAGGACACAGCGGCTGACCGAGCCAAGTGGCGTCAATCAACCAGGCTAGGCGTTGCGATCCTCGAAAAAGAAAGAACAACGACTGCTGAAGAAAAACGCACCAGGAGGCACCAAAGGCGCGAACAGCTTCAGGCAGCTCCACCGACAGATGACATCACACTCAGATGTGAGGAATGCGGCCGGCAATGCCGATCTAAGATTGGTCTTCTCAGCCACAGTCGAGCACACCGACCTCAACCATGACGCTTATGCAGCTAATGACGTCGAGTCTTCGTCGATACGACGGACGTCCAAGAAAGAAAGGTGGTCCCCTTTAATCATGAGGTGTCATATAAAATATACAATTATGAATTTTCATGCGGTGTCTGTCCTTTTTCAAAATAAGTACGTTTAATACTCTTAAAATTCTCCCCAAAACCTCACCCAAACTTGCAATTTCTGCGCGCAAATTGAATTTTGGTAACACCACTATCGTTCTAATTCAGTCATGCGTGGATTATGTGCCATAAGTTGTATATCAAATAAAAGAAGAGACACGTAGCTTTTTAGACATATATATATCATCAAGGAAATTATTCATTATAACATAACATTTCTGCCATGAAACCCGGTTTCGTTTTTTTCTGGGACACGATGTACATTACATAACTTACATTCTAACTTAAACAGCTAAACTGTAAAGTGCACATAGAAACATTCAGAAAAAGATATAATTATTTTTGTTTACAACGCTAATTTTGTGGATTCAGTAGGTTTCGAGTATCGCTTGTTAATGTCTATTTTTCAAAAGGTTGTAGCTCTTTTCAGCCTAGTTAGAAAATAACCGCTTCTCAGACCTGAGGAGAGGTTGAGAGATTCGTGCCTCTCGTAAAATTTTATCACCGTTACACCGTTCTTATCGGTAGTTGCCTCGGCGCTAGATGGTGCCTCAATCAAGACGTCGTGCTGCTAGTCTTGATACGCAGACACTACAGACGCGTTTGGGTTCGGATGTGTACAGAGTATCAAGTTTGTTCGCTTTACCCTATTGTCAAATGGTATAGGAATGAGCAGAGAGGAGAGAGGATCAACCGCATTTAGTATAGGAGAGGGGGGGGGGGGGTTATGGTAGAAAAAAAAGAATTATAAGTTGTATGAATTATGTAGTTATGCAGGGGTGTCGATCCGTTTTTGAGATTGGGGGGGGCGAAATTTGAAAATTTTTCCAGAGTGACCACTGAGAGAGCTAAAAGCCCCACATTGGCATGCCCGGAAGTTTTATTATGCGCTCATAGAAAGTGTCTTGATGGCTCAAAGACCTGACTTTGGGGGGCACCCACATTTGTGGACAATAATGGGGGTCTAGGGGGCTCCGCCCCCGGAAGCTTTTAGATTTCAGACATTTGCTCCTAGCATGGGTGTTAAAATTGTATAAAATAGTGAACCTACTCATAACGTATTTTTAAAGGGCATAGCGAGGAAAAGACTGAGCCTTGCATGAGATGGATCCACGTGACCATGTATACTATAGAGCCATCGATATAGTCTAGGGCATTGGGCTCCCATGAAACTAAGCAAAGGCGTCAACAATTTCTCAAAAGTGTAGGGGAGACATTGCGAGGAAGCGAAGCGACCGAGCGGGGGAGGGTGTGGGAGAGGGTGTCCCCCTCCCACAGTAGGGAGCTTTTGTATTTTGGGGCGTGAAATTGTGCGATTTGGTGCACACCTGAGACAGAAATTTCACGTTATGTGAAGTATATAGGTATGGAACCAAACATTCATAATGACAAAGGAAGGGGGACAATCTACTCCTTTTTCAAATGTGGGGGGACATGATATTCCAATTTGATTTGCCAAGATTATTTTATTTTCTGTGACGGTGCGCGTTTGAGAAATTACGCTGCCCAACACATTTCAAAAGGTGAGTTCCCGCAACCCAAATAAAACTTGCAATGAGAAACTGTATGCGCGCGTAGCGCGGCAAAAAAGAGATTTACAGTCCTTTTCAAACTAAAAAACGGCTATTTTGAAGATTAATTATTGATAAATGTGTCTTTCCCCTCTTTGGCATTATATCACTCGATTATTTTCTTCCTCATGTTCGGAATTATTGGGGGGGGGGGGGGCGAAATGATATGTTCGCCCCCCAATATTTTCATTGGGGGGGGGGGGGGGGGGCGGTCGCCCCCCTGCCCCCCCCAGGATCGACACCCCTGTAGTTATGTAGTAATCATGAAGGTTGTACATAATTATACCTAAATATAAATGAATGATAATGGTGAATTTAAAGATTTTGAGATTAAATAACTTTGCCATCATTCAATATGTGGATGAAGTGTGCATGATTCTTTTCATTTGTGTGATTTTCGCACTGTATTTAAACAATGCAATTATTATTCTGCGAATATACTGCAAACTAGCGGCACCCGCGTGGTTTTTAATCAGGGGAAATCCATTTATTGAGTCAATATAATACCAGTCACACCACACAATGAATAAGAATGAAAAGGTCTAGAAACCTAGACTAGTGGCCATGCAGTTTACTGCATGTAACCGGAGGAGATTATCTCTATAATACCACTAGGTCTTGGGGGCAGTTAACATGGCATGGAAATGTCGAGATGATTTCCACCGTGGTGGACTTCACGGCTAACCTAGTGAAACCTAATCATGCTAATGAAAGGGATCTAGTAACTTTGTGCAAAAAGTGATGAATGTTAGATGCAAGGTATATTGTTGTTATATCATATGTCCACAGGGTATTGTGTGAAAAATATCAAGTCAAATGGACATTGCATGGCCAAGTAATGAGAGAAAATGCAAAGTGATATTCACTAACTCACTACACTCACTTTGTACACGGTTTCAAAACTCCAACGTTTTTCTTATCTGAATACTTCAATCGTACATATCTTCGTAGCGAAAGGGAAATTTGAAAAACCGAAACCTGTCCCATGATGTTATTGTTAATACGAATACAACAAGGTATGAGGGAACCGCTAGAGTGAGAATTTTATTTTGAGGATTTGGATAGTGTTACTAAGTCCCTTTAATACATCATCTTGAGGTGATTCCAAAGCTAGCAGAAAACCGCTCCTCACGAGTTGATAAGCGGTTCCATATTTCAGGCAGAGAGGTCTTACAGTAGAATTGTATCGCTGTTGACACCATTCTTATCGATAGTGGCCTCGGCGCTAATTTGTAGCAGATGGTGTCTCAATCAAGACGTCGTGCTGCTAGTCTTGATACACAGACACTACAGACGAGTTTGGGTTATGATATTGTTACTTAACATGCAACCAAGCTAGCAGGCTCATGTGGAAATGGGCCGAGGTCATTTTGTCTCCATTTCATTTCAAATGCCATTATCGAAATTCAAAGACGTGTATAATATTGTGATTATACACTCAGTTGCCTTCTCTGTTCTGAAAGATCCGAACTGTTATTTTGCTTAACATGCAACCAAGCTAGCAGGCTTATGTGGAAATGGGCCGAGGTCATTTTGACTCCATTTCACTTCAAATGCCATTATCGAAATTCAAAGACGTGTATAATATTGTGATTATACACTCAGTTGCCTTCTCTGTTCTGAAAGATCCGAACTGTTATTTTGCTTCAGTACAAATGTGTATCTCGACTCCTTATTCCATGGAGGAATAATTTCTGAAAGTTAGAGTATAATTGGGCAAGAAACAAGAAAACTACAGCTCTTTGAAGATGTCCATTTATTCTTTAATATGGGGAACTCAACTTGGCAATGCACTCTGATTTAGTGGTTTAATTGACACTACAGGCAGGATAGCTGCTACAGACCACTTAAATAGACATGGTGTATGTATGTTTATAGGTCATGTGTTAATACTTAGCCATATCATCAAATAATGACTTCGCTACTAGCAGGATTGTGAATAAGAATGAAGAGGTCTACAAACCTAGACTAGTGGCCATGCAGTTTACTGCATGTAACCGGAGAAGTTTATCTCTATAATACCACTAGGCCTCGGGGGGGGGGGGGGGGGGGGGGGGGGGGGGCAGTTAACACGGCATGAGATTAAAGGCAGAGGCAATACAAATGGCCCAGTTGATTTCCACGGTGGTGGAGATCAGGCTAACTGGACATTTTCCTAATGGTTGTATTTTGCAATATTTCGCTTTTGACACCGTTTCATATTCAGGTCTACTGCACATTCCATGGTGACACATTCATGGCAAATGGGGCATTGAAGACACGGAGAAAGGACATTCCTTTCAGTTATACCACATTCATGTAAGCTATATAGGTACAAGAGAGATATTGGAAATAATATCGCTAGTGATATTCGTTTGTCTCGCAATGTATGGTCAAACTAGCAATCTAAAAAATCATGACGTTTCGTGTGCCGCTGCAACACTTTGTCAAATGATATTATCTAATGTAGACAATCGGTATTTATGCTCTACCGTGGCTCCCAACGCAGAATCTCACATAAGCGAGCACGTACCCGATAGGTCAAAAACGGGCCGCATTGATTGGCCGGTGCACACGGGCACGCAACCAATCAACGGGACACTGGATCGGTCCGCCTACCGAACCAGCGTACGATACGTCGCCATGACACTCCCTTACAATCCGCCAAACCCCCCCCCCCCCTCCCCCACCGGTTGATTCGAAACCCACGGTCGGGCTAAGCCACCTTCTTGCTACAACGCTCATATCTACGTATCAATTTCAGGGCAAGGCGCCCGTATGTTCAATCAATAATAGTAAATATATTATCCATTGCGGATATAGTATCGGAAATAATATCGCTAGTGATATTCGTTTGTCTCGCAATGTATGGTCAAACTAGGAATCTAAAAGATCATGACGTTTCGTGTGCCGCTGCAACACTTTGTCAAATGATATTATCTAATGTAGACAATCGGTATTTATGCCCTACCGTGGCTCCCAACGCAGAATCTCACATAAGCGAGCACGTACCCGATAGGTCAAAAACGGGCCGCATTGATTGGCCGGTGCACACGGGCACGCAACCAATCAACGGGACACTGGATCGGTCCGCCTACCGAACCAGCGTACGATACGTCGCCATGACACTCTCCTACAATCCGGCCCCCCACCGGTTGATTCGAAACCCACGGTCGTGCTAAGCCACCTTCTTGCTACAACGCTCATATCTACGTATCAATTTCAGGGCAAGGCGCCCGTATGTTCAATCAATAATAGTACATATATTATCCATTGCGGATATAGTATCGGAAATAATATCGCTAGTGATATTCGTTTGTCTCGCAATGTATGGTCAAACTAGGAATCTAAAAGATAATGACGTTTCGTGTGCCGCTGCAACACTTTGTCAAATGATATTATATAATGTAGACAATCGGTATTTATGCTCTACCGTGGCTCCCAACGCAGAATCTCACATAAGCGAGCACGTACCCGATAGGTCAAAAACGGGCCGCATTGATTGGCCGGTGCACACTAAATAGGATGAATATGAGCCGCAGCCGCTGTAAAGATAATTCAGAAAATATTATAAGCCTGGGTGATTTTGTATTATGAAAGCAATGAAGAGGTACAATTATGTTAATGTATGTTTATACTCGCCCTTCTTACAATATACTGGTACATTCAAAACTCTCAGGGAGCGGGTGTGCTGCCGTCTACGGACATCCCCTTCGGCTCCTGCACCCACCCCCCCCCCCCCCCCCTCCCCCCCCCCTGCACCCATAGTGACAAATATGGGCCTGGCGACCTTTACAGCAATATTCAATATTGTCCTATAAATCGTTTTGATTGTAGTATTTGCACGACAATCTCCTTATGCAGGGATAGAGCAAACATACTTGTGATATTACTATCTCGAATTTGAAGAATACAAATGATGTTAATACAAAGATCCAAAGGTATCCATTGTTTGACACATCCGAGGCATTTGTAAGTCGTATGTCCTGGTGGTAAGGGGCGGGGGGGGGGGGGGGGGGGGGGTGGGGGTGTGGGGGTTGAGCTTTTAACATCTCATCAACCCATGTCAATTATTTAACACAATTTGTAGATATTATTGTTTTACCGGAATGTGGCTGACAAATCAACAGGAACAAGATAAATTGTATTACCATATATTGAGGTCTACGTTGTATTTGAACTCACCCCTCCCCCCACCCCCCCGCAACCGCCCTTCCACAAATAAACAGGAACAAGATAAATAGTATTAATATCTTGAGGTCTACGTTGTATTTGAACCCCCCCCCCCCCCCGCAACCGCCCTTTTACAAATAAACAGGAACAAGATAAATAGTATTAATATCTTGAGGTCTACGTTGTATTTGAACTCATCCCCCCCCCCCCCCGCAACCGCCCTTTTACAAATAAACAGGAACAAGATAAATAGTATTAATATCTTGAGGTCTACGTTGTATTTGAACTCACCCCCCCCCCCCCCCTCCCCCGCAACCGCCCTTTTACAAATAAACAGGAACAAGATAAATAGTATTAATATCTTGAGGTCTACGTTGTATTTGAACTCCCCCCCCCCCCCCCGCGCAACCGCCCTTTCACAAATAAACAGGAACAAGATAAATAGTATTAATATCTTGAGGTCTACGTTGTATTTTTACTCATCCCCCCCCCCCCCCGCAACCGCCCTTTTACAAATAAACAGGAACAAGATAAATAGTATTAATATCTTGAGGTCTACGTTGTATTTTAACTCACCCCCCCCCCTCCCCCGCAACCGCCCTTTCACAAATAAACAGGAACACGAAAAATAGTATTAATATCTTGAGGTCTACTTTGTATTTTAACTCCACCCCCCCCCCCCCCCCCGCAACCGCCCTTTCACAAATAAACAGGAACAAGAAAAATAGTATTAATATCTTGAGGTCTACGTTGTATTTGAACTCACCCCCCCCCCCCCCCCCACTCGCAACCACCCTTTTACAAATAAACAGGAACAAGATAAATAGTATTAATATCTTGAGGTCTACGTTGTATTTGAACTCACCCCCCCCCCCCCCCCCCGCAACCGCCCTTTCATCAATAAACAGGAACAAGATAAATAGTATTAATATCTTGAGGTCTACGTTGTATTTTAACTCACCCCCCCCCCCCCCTCCCCCGCAACAACCGCCCTTTTACAAATAAACAGGAACAAGATAAATAGTATTAATATCTTGAGGTGTACGTTGTATTTTAACTCACCCCCCCCCCCCCCCCGCAACCGCCCTTTCACAAATAAACAGGAACAAGTAAAATAGTATTAATATCTTGAGGTCTACGTTGTATTTGAACTCACCCCCCCCCCCCCCCCCCCCTTCCCCGCAACCGCCCTTTTACAAATAAACAGGAACAAGATAAATAGTATTAATATCTTGAGGTCTACGTTGTATTTTAACTCCCCCCCCCCCCCCCCCTTCCAACCGCCCTTTCACAATAAACTACTACAAGTTTACTACTTCGTGGCCATCACTGAAAAAAGTTTACAAAAATCACTTACCGGGGTTCAAAATAGCAACAAAAACAATCGCCGCTTCGTGGCCATCATTGAAAAAAGTGAACGAAAATCACTTACGGGGGTTCAAAATAGCAAAAAAAAAGTCGGCGCTTCGCGGCTATCACTCAAAAAAGTTAACAAAAATCACTTCAGGGGGGTTCAAATTAGCAAAATTAGCAAAAGAATTCGCCGCTTCGCGGCTATCAGTGAAATACGTGAACAAAAATCAATTACGTGGGTTCGAAATATTTAAACAAATATATATATATATATATAAAAGCTAGCTACGCCTCACCAGCAGCCCTTCTTTCTACTTAATATGTTCACTACTGGTATCCAAACGTGTACGTGGGTTAAAGCACTCTTCGCTTGATATATATATACGTATATAATATCTCAGCACCCCCGGTGAAAAAATCGTTCCCAGGCCCCTGCCCCCCCCCCCCCCTCCCCCCCCCCCCCCCACACACACACAAGAAAACGAACATACAACAATGAATCACGACGTGATCAGGTATCGTTCATCCCCCGCCCCCACCCCTCCCCTTCCCAGGGCCTGCTGTACTCCTAGCACTTTAAACTGCATTTGATTCTACATGTGGTTTCATTTGGTCGAATAGATACAAACTCTATTTACTCGTGAGGTGAATATATATGATTTCCTCTTGGGACAAATTTGTATAAATACATCTACCGCTGATTTGATTGGCTGCTTCTTTGGGGCGTCTTCGCATAGAACATATTTATGTCGTTTATGAACCCATTGACGTCAATTTGTTTTTTCTATAACACACGTTGTGAAGAGATTCCAGTTGGAGATCTCGAGGGGACCAGTCCTCAATGGGTTCATCCTGATCGAGCAAGCTGTGTTAATGTATTGTGGGCGTGATCTGTAGGCGCCCTCAATAGCGCGGGGAGCTAGAGTGTAAAGTTGTTTAACACATGACATTTGGATGCGCTGTGTGCAGGATTGTGTTTCACTTCACTGGTAAAGTTAGTGGGCGTGGACATATCTAGCTACTTGGACAGATTTGCAGACATAGATATAGAGAGACGCAGACTTATCGCATTTATACCTTTGCATTACCCTCGAGGTTGGTTCCGTCTTGCTTGATGTGTAATTCTCACTGTTCCTAAACAGTTGAAAAGACACAGTAATGTACAATATGTTGTCATCTGGACTATTATGTGAATGAATATCATAAATAACGTCTAGGTACCGGATACTTGGATCATATGTTACGTCATGCAGCTTATGATCAATTTCAGGGCAGGGTGCCCGTATGTTCAATCAATAATAGGAAATATATAATCCATTGCGGATATAGTATCGGAAATAATATCTGGCACCCTGCCCTGAAATTGATACGTAGATATGAGCGTTGTAGCGAGAAGGTGGCTAGGTTCTACCGTGGGTTTGGCATCAACCTTTGGGGGCCGGTTGGTCGGGGTAGTGTCGTGGCGACGTATCGTACGCTGGTTCGTTAGGCGGGCCAAACCAGTGTCCCGTTGATTGGTTGAGTGCCCGTGTGCACCGGCCAATCGGCGTGTTCCGTTGCTGACCTATCAGGAACGCAATCGCTCATGCGAGATTGTGATGTTGGGAGCCACGGTAGAGCATAACAGCCGAGTGTCTACATTCGATATTATCATTTGACAAAGTATTGCAGTAGCATACGAAACGTCATGATCGTTTAGATTCCTAGTTTGACCATACATTGCGAGACAAACGAATATCATTAGCGATATTATTTCCGACACAGAAGATATTTATGTCGTTTATGAACCCATTGACGTCAATTTGTTTTTTCTATAACACACGTTGTGAAGAGATTCCAGTTGGAGATCTCGAGGGACCAGTCCTCAATGGGTTCATCCTGATCGAGCAAGCTGTGTTAATGTATTGTGGGCGTGATCTGTAGGCGCCCTCAATAGCGCGGGGAGCTAGAGTGTAAAGTTTGTTTAACACATGACATTTGGATGCGCTGTGTGCAGGATTGTGTTTCACTTCACTGGTAAAGTTAGTGGGCGTGGACATATCTAGCTACTTGGACAGATTTGCAGACATAGATATAGAGAGACGCAGACTTATCGCATTTATACCTTTGCATTACCCTCGAGGTTGGTTCCGTCTTGCTTGATGTGTAATTCTCACTGTTCCTAAACAGTTGAAAAGACACAGTAATGTACAATATGTTGTCATCTGGACTATTATGTGAATGAATATCATAAATAACGTCTAGGTACCGGATACTTGGATCATATGTTACGTCATGCAGCTTATGATCAATTTCAGGGCAGGGTGCCCGTATGTTCAATCAATAATAGGAAATATATAATCCATTGCGGATATAGTATCGGAAATAATATCTGGCACCCTGCCCTGAAATTGATACGTAGATATGAGCGTTGTAGCGAGAAGGTGGCTAGGTTCTACCGTGGGTTTGGCATCAACCTTTGGGGGCCGGTTGGTCGGGGTAGTGTCGTGGCGACGTATCGTACGCTGGTTCGTTAGGCGGGCCAAACCAGTGTCCCGTTGATTGGTTGAGTGCCCGTGTGCACCGGCCAATCGGCGTGTTCCGTTGCTGACCTATCAGGAACGCAATCGCTCATGCGAGATTGTGATGTTGGGAGCCACGGTAGAGCATAACAGCCGAGTGTCTACATTCGATATTATCATTTGACAAAGTATTGCAGTAGCATACAAAACGTCATGATCGTTTAGATTCCTAGTTTGACCATACATTGCGAGACAAACGAATATCATTAGCGATATTATTTCCGACACAGAAGATGTTTAATATCTTGACAGCTCTACATGTTGTATATAAAATCACCCCCCCCCCCCCCCAACAAAACAACAGCAACAACTACAAAACATACAATTAATGTAAATACACACTGCCGTTGCTGACGGGGAGGGGGGGGGGGGGGGGGGGCGGTCTGAGTGTTCCTCATAACAATTTGGTTTATGCGCGTGGAGGTGTGTTTGTACATGGTTGTGTCGATATTTACGTGTTGGGGATGCGTCTGTCTGTGCGTATAATCTAGCCAAGTTTTACATTTAGCAGTAATAATGCAACACATTATTAATTCCAAGTAAAACAAAAATGCTACATTACATGTTACATTGAATTTCAAACAGTTATTATGCTGAGCAGTTTATACATTTAGTTGCTGATGTATTGTCAGTTAACTTTGTGATAGTGAATTTAAACAAAACTGTCAAATGACCACACGTTCCATCAAACAAACGATAAACAAATAGTCAGATAAATAACTCCCCCCCCCCCCCTCAACTAAATCAGTTAGAGATATAAGTGAATTACCCGTGTAATGATTATATAAAGTGGGATAAGGGAATAGATAGCGCTGACCCCAGAAACGACGGTGGCATATTGGCCCTCCCCTTAACCCGTTATTTACGAGATTCCTGTGCACCCTGTATTAACTATGTGGGGACGCGCGGCAAAGTCTAGCAGGGAACAGGTTAACATGACTGGTAAATGTTGGAGATTGCTCACAATTGCTCAAATGACCGTGTTACATATCCTGAACCCCCATGGTGTTTGGTATCAGCTTATAGTAAACTGTATTGTCTTTAATATGACGGCACAAATCATGCTGATTTCAGGTTACGTTTGGTAAATTTCGCCAATTATCTATAGCAAGTCAAAACGGCTGCCTTTTTGGACGCCATCTTGGATTTGGAGGTGTTCGCAACAAATTGTTTGAGGTAGACCTCTATTTTGTTTCATTAAAAATACTTGCAAATAAAATTGGCTTAAACTTGTTGCGGAGATCTGGCAACCTAAACAAATTTTGTTCGACTTTGGCCCTACGCCTATTGTATTTCGTCGTGTAAACTGCTTGTGAATATAGGTTATCGGTTATAAAACGCAATTAATGCTAATACCATGTCAAGCTTCGTGAATAGTTATAATAACCCTGGAAATCAATACAAACAAATTATATTTAGATTGATGGACAGGTGGTGATAATAATGCGCTTAGAAACATTGTATTAAGCGCTATATAAATGTAATATATTATTTTTGTTTATGGGGCGTGCGAATGTCACATGATTCAGGCGTTTGAACACTTTGAAAAATGCAATACTTCCCCTAATTAGAATTCAAAAACAATTGATAACATTAAGTTAATTGCTACGGGTTTGAATTAAGTAACAAATTACTAAAAATCAAAATGTCGAAAAAGTCTTTACCTCCCCTGTTCCACAACCTCTCCCCATATCTCGTTTATTTCGATCCCTCTAAATGTCGCGCAGACAATTGAAGTCTTTATATTACAAAAGTTTAGTGACACCCCAGAGTCATGCTGATAATTATTTGTTTATTCAAGCTCATAAAACTGGTATGCATTTAATGGCTACGATGTTACGATTCTTGTGGAAGGTTTGATCCCATCATATAAAGATATTGTTTACTTGAATATGAAATTAATAGTTCGACGATGATATACACATATATTGGCAAACTTATCAGCCCAGTGCGCAATATTGACCTCCAAGGTTTGTCTACGGCTATAGACTATTTATGAACATAATTAACCAGATATTTATCTCGTTAAAAATATGAAAGCTAGCCGCATTCAAAATGATAGTCAGTGTGTATATTTAAGAATTGTATAAACACATTGTATAAACACTTGTTCTGTATTTCTAAATTAAAGATACAATGGTCGACTCCAAAGTTCTCAATTGTGTTTAGGCACCGCCTAATATTCATCGACCAAGTAACGCCGCGGGGGTGGGGGAGAGGTTGGGGTGGGGTCGTGATGTAGTAGTCACGTGAGAGTAAATCGTTTCCAGAACATCATTGATCAACATGGAGGAGAACACTCCATGACTTGTGGAAATTGCTCATCGTTTCTCGCGCATAGATCAAGAAAAGAAATGAGCGCTTTTGTAGTCAATGCGTGCTTTTAATTTACATCATTATTATTATTTCTAAAATTTATGTTTATTTCTATTATTTTAAAAAAGCAACAATTTTAATCAATATAAAATTAAATATTTGTTACTTGATATGACAAATATGACACAAAATCATTATTTTTTTATTTTCACTTGTGTATATATGTGAAAAGAAGCCCGAATGAGTAGTATGACTTTTGGCGCTGCACTCTATAGGAACATTATAATACACAGAAGCAAACTAAAACCCTGACCGATTAAACACATTATATTATGCAAAGTTTGCAAGGTATCACGTGATATAATCTATCTTGCAATCCTAACGCCAGTGCCTCATTACATCATGTAGTACAAAGTTATATAAGTATGTTATGGAACGAGTTAAGCAATTAATTATGGACTCCGCACTAGCTATCCATGATGTATTATTATGTATTGATGTATTCTGTCCTGACCTGTAGCTTACGCATGACGTCGACAACATCTCGTCTAATTACTTAGAGAGGTCGGGTTTAGCCCTACCCTTATGGAACAATCATAGTGTTACCACACGGTTACCACACTATGTTCACATAGTCAAGTCTGTGTAATGTATGTGGAAATAGTGTGTTCACAGTGTTATCACTGTGTTGGGTTTCATACTATGTGGTTTACCACACAATAATCACATATTCCAACACAGTGTCCACAACTTAACACATATTTACCACAGTGTGTCATCTAGTCCACTATGTGTATATCATGTGATCATAGTGTTGCCACAGTGTAATTCAATGAATGTCTGTGTAACACAGTGTGTTCACAGTGTTGGGTCTCATACACCATGGATTATCACACAATACTCACATAGTCAAACAGTTTAGACAGCGTATCATATAATTACCACAGTGTGTTATCCAGCCCACTATGTGTATAGCATGTGGTCATAGTGTTACCACATTGTGATACAATGAATCACTGTGTTATCAACACAGTGTTTTATCTAGTCCATCATGTGTTAATCATGTGTTCATAGTGTTGGTATAGTGTTGACTTTGTGTTGCCACACATAGTGGATACAAAGTGTGGGTTACAGTAATGTATTTTACCTTATAAATAGTCACTTAGTCAACAACTAATACAACACTTTGAAAAATAGGTTTCTATTCAACTTTGTTTTAAAAATGTGTCAATATGGGGTCACAGGTTTCTAAATTAACAGTTACCACATATTATAGCATCAGTAATGTAAGTAAATATCATTGGGTAGACTGTAGACCACTATGTGTAAATTAAGTCTTCATTGTGATTTCAAAGTGTGACTCCAGTTTTCCACATTAATTTAGTTCCCAATGTCAAGTCATTATTTGATTCATGCAGAATATTTCCTCAGCTCTGTGCAAAAATGTTAGATGTTGTCTCTCACATATGAACTGCCCAAGTTATGATAATGTTGCAGATCAACAATCTTCACACTCCCCATATACTAGTCTCACAAATTCCAACAAATCATTCTACATTCTGTACAAACTCATATATACATTTATAAACAAACTGATTATGCAGTTAAGTACAAGTAGTTTCCTTATTTATTCATTTTTGTTTTTCAAACAAAAGAATACATTTTAAAATTACAACACCCTAACTCTATCCAAATTAATATTAAATGGTTGAATTGCAACTGTAGGGACTCACTTCACAGTCTGAACGACAGACTAGCATTGCAAAGTACAACCAGACCATGGATAACAATTTAGTTGCTTATTAGCCGATCCGCTTGAGATGGATGTTTTGGAAACCCTTTCCTGCCATGGTAGGATGTTTATATTTAACTTGATACCGCTTCCTGCCTCTCTGGGATGGTATTGATTTTTACTCAGACAAAAATGTCTTTGTTCGTCACCGACTTATGGTTCGAATGCACACTCATTTGTAGCAAAGCATGATTTCTTCACTTCTCTTCTAACTTACATCCGAAGAACACCTTCGCTTTTCACATCCTCTTTAACATCGCCATGTGCAGTTACCATTCAACGGCACATGGGCATCGACAGCCATGGATTGTAAACGGGGCTACAATCCATGCCTCACTCACACACCTATAGGGGAGAGTCCGCCGATCTTCATCTACCGAGCCATTCGGACCTTTCATCAATCCTTCTCTTCTTGCAGAGATGACACTTTTCTGCATGCAAGACTTTCTACTATTCTTCCGATCGCCATTTTCGTTTTGTGTACACATGGACACGTATAAGCACCACACCTTCAGGCTTCCAGGCTTCGCTCATCTCTCCACGGCACACGCCGGAGTCATCGCCACGCCTTCGCGCCACATCGTGTGTGCTGGTTCATCGACGGGAATAAATGATAAATCGCCTTTTCTCCACGCGCCTTCGCGTTTCTACTTCTGCATCATCTTTCTGAACTCTCGCTATTCACATCTCATCCGCGGACTGTCACTTACTCTTTCTAGGCCTATACAAAATTGACTCTCGCGTTTAATCATATGGACCTTAATCGCCGTGCATTACATCTTTTTGGACATTTGTTTTATTTCTTAATAATGACGTCATTCCAATTCATATCACTTGTGTCATCATTTTATTCAGTCGTTGTACTGTATTATTTCTATTAGTGAACTTGGTATTGGGTGCTGATGATCTGCCGTATGTGTGTGCATCACAACAACAACAACAACACATACAATCCATCACACACCACATTCCCCGATATCTGGCCTTACTAAACAACTAATCAATATTTTCTTTTTAGAAAAAAAATTTAAATACAATTTAATGAAGACAAAATAGCCTAGAATTAATTATATACTGTCCACCGCAATTGTAAATGAAGATCTGATGCAAAGATATTTGATTCCTAAAAATAGAACATTAAATCTTGCAGTTAGTTAAAATGCCTGTCACAGCACTTACACAAATATGTATACATGGGACAGTGTTCATACCATGTGGTTTCATAACTCGTGTTTACAAGATCCCGTAGACACAAGTTAATACGTGTTTATCATGATTACATGAATTTGCATTGTATTCAGGGTAAACCATTGTCGGTACACAATGATATTGCAATGCTCTTTCACCCAGAAACAAAAGTAATCAAAAGAAACAGGTGAAATGTCTCTTCTTTGACAAGAACTGAACACTCTCTTTAAACAAATATGAATTACGTGTACTTTGATTGAACTGTTGAACAAATTGAAAAATAGTGAATAATTTGCTTAGGAGTCCAGCAATCACCAAGAAACTTGTTTTCATTAGGTGACTAATATACTTTAAATTATGTTTTCAAACCGAATATGATTATTCTCTCGTCTGTGGCGCTATAGTATTGCGCTGACAATCCGACTCGGAGGCCGATGGCGCAAGCCCTCCGTTGTGCTAGCATGGCTTTATAACCATCTTCGTTGACTACCTGCATGTGGATGTGGTGTGGCAAGATTGGTAGAGCGCGCGCTTTCCTATCATGAGATCCCGAGTTCGATCCCTGCCCACTGCCTTTGTCCTTCAGCAAGACAATTTATCCATAATTGCTGCTTTATGTGGTGTGTACCACAGTGTGGTACACCACTGTGTGGTGTGTACCACAGTGTGTTACACTGTGTGGTGTGGTGGACTATGTGATATGTTCCAGTATATAGGTTTGTGATTTTGGGACGTGTGGTAAATATGTGTTCTTACCACACTGCGGAAATACGCTGTGGTACTGTCACGGTGTGGTAAGAACACATATTTACCACACGTCCCAAAATCACAAAATTTCACAGTGTGGTAATGAAAACGGGTGCGCTTCGTTATTCCGAAGGTTCGTTATTCCAAAGGTTCTTTATTCCGAAGGTTCGTTATTCCGAACACGCACATTTCGTATACCTGAGGGTTCGTTAATCCTAAAATGAAATTGGGTTCGTTAATCCGAACCTTTTTAGCATTATTCCGAATGTTCGTTATTCCGAATTTTCGCTATTCCTAAAATGAAATCAGGTTCGTTATACCAAAGGTTCGTTATTCCGAAGGTTCATTATTCCGAGGGTTCGTTATTCCGAAGGTTCGCTATTCCTAAAATGAATTCGGGTTCGTTAATCCGAAAATTAATTTGGGTTTCTTATAATGCTATTATTTCATATAAAGAGATAAAATAAACTTGAATGTTTGATTGGTCTGGCCAAGGGAGTGAAAGGGGGAGGGGTATGCTTAATGCAGGCTGTAAATTAAATAAACAAAACACAAATTATAGTATTATAACAAACACGATTTAATTTCGGATTAACGAACCCGATTTCGTTTTAGGAATAGCGAACCTTCGGAATAACGAACCTTCGGATTAAAGGAACCTTCAAAATAACTGAACCTTCGAAATAACTGAACCTTCGAAATAACGAACCTTCGGAATTACGGACTGTAACCATGAAAACTATGTACCACTGTGTGTTCCATTCTGTGGTAACATTGTGTTTGTTCCTTAAGGGTAAACATACTAGAAACATCATGTTTATGGTTGTTAAATCATCTTTCTGCGATTCTACCTGCAGTTTTACAATTTATCAGGTGTCAGGCAAAAACCTCACTTAATGCATAAGCTCACATTCGGAAATTAACCACAAATATTTCGATGGTGCGACTTCTAAACTTTACATTCGTGCCTTGTATATGTTTCCGTCCGTTTTAAATTGCAACTAATATGTACACTTACACATCGCTAATAAATGATCCGTTCACTAGCTAATAACATTGTCTTTATTTGTATTATAAGCTCTTGTAATGATGTTGGCGGATTATGTGGTACATATACATTTAACTTAATTTGAATCCAATTAACCTAATCATAATGTGGACAACTTACACTTCGTGTGCTGTATTGAGCGCAGTTTGTATCCGAATACCCGGGTAATAATAGTGATAAGCCACGAGCGTCGAAAGACGGAACGTACACTAGTAGCCACCATAAGTCCTTAGAGTATTGTGCGGAATGTTAACGTCAAATGGATGATAAATGATCGAATGATAAGCAAAGATGCAACGTGATATTAAACTGACTTAGTTATGACTATCCTGTGAGTATTTCAAATGTGAGCACTTCAATCATAAATATTTTTTGACGAAAAGGAATTTTAGAGACGGATTCGCGAAAATTGAAATGTCCAACCTTGATAACCTTGATAATACTTGTTAGACATGTATTTTAATGTTTATTGTTACTGCTACTTGAAATATTTCTTGAAATCAATACTTCTTTGTAAAATAAACAATACCATAACCCGAATTACCCGATAACAGGTTTGAACATTATTGGCCCAGTAACAATATTTAATTTTCTTTTGAGCGATGAGTCAACTTAGATGCGTGCAGATGTCACATGATTCATTTCAATGGCATAGCTACTTGGGGCATGGGCAACCCCCCCCCCCCCCCTCCCGTCCATCTCCTTACAACATTAACATTAAAATCAAACCGATCGTGCTACGCTACTGAGTCATTGGATTAATTAGACAAAACACCTTTATAATGTAAATAAGCATCAGTTGAGATAAAATTATTATCATCAGCATCATCGTGATCATATTGATGATTATCGCCACGACCATTACCATTATCATCGTCCTTATAAATGCCATCCTCATTATTTTCATCATAATTATCATTGGGATCGTTATCATCATCCATCGTCGTCCTCGTCGTTTTCGTCACGATGATCAAATACACGTATTCATTGTCATGCAAAATGCCGCCGTCACTATGATTAGCATATAAGGAGAGATGGCTACATGGTCCTAACTAGGCACCGTGAATAAATTGACAAAGCCCTGAACGGATACCATTATTCTAGCCTGTGATATATTAATATCAAAGAGTTTAGGAGAAATCCCGTTAATGTGTGTATGTACCCTTCCTACAATATCAATATCTGGGGGTGGGGGGGGGGGGGGGGTGCAGCTTATGCAGCCTATAAACCCTGTCACAAGTAAATTAGGTGTTTATTTATTACGAATTAATTGGGACACCGTCGACAGAAGGCGACGTGATTTAAACAGATTTGGCGGTGAAAAACACATGTGACCCGGGGCGCGGTTTTGGAGAATCATAGTTAATAGTGGGAAGAGGAAAAATTAGGCAGATACGATTTTGAGTTGGGACGGAGAGCAGGCGTCTGGTTTACGAGTGAAAATTGTTATTTTGCCTGGTATTTAAATGCAGTTGGAATATTTAATGGAGTTTAAAGGGAAAGTTGAGTTTTGGTAGAGAGGGCGCTAGACTACTTAATTGGTTTGTGAGGTAATGAAAAATGAGTGTAAAATTTGAAAGAGCATAATATTTAAACAATAAAATCATCTTTGTTTGATCAAAATCGGTTCAGAAACGGCTGAAATATCCATAAATATAACAATTTGTAAACCAGTCGTTAAAAATTCAAAAAAATGCTTCCTCTTTTCAAAAAAGTTACAAAATAGGTATTTAAATAGTTGTTGGTTATTTCTCTATCTAATCACTATTTCAACAAAGCATCACATGCACAATATTTTATTCAAAATGGTTGAAACCGATGAGTGTTTAGAGAGCGCCCTTTTACGTTTTAACGGCTCATGATAACATGATCTTTACTACGTCATTTGTAATTTTGTGTTCCTTTCTAGTTATAACTATTAGTTTGTAATGTAATGATGCAGGTTTTGGTTACTAAAATTCAGTTTCACTAAAACTGTACTCTCCTTACCAGAACTCAACTATCTCTTTAAATGACAATGAGGTCTATAGTATTTTATTGAATAAATATTCAGCATTTCAAGGCGATAACCGGCAGAGAGATCCTCGTTGGCGCCTTCCTCACTCTTACCCGTATACAGGATATAGTATACCGTATCCGGGACCTCCATTTTCCGCCGGAGTTAGGGAAGCCAGCCCTTTAGAACTCCCGCCGGCCTCGGCAGTGGTGTCGGCTTACGACAGAGTACTTGTGATCGATCAGGATCGGCCACCATCAATGCACTCATCACGCGATCGATTGTCAGCAAATCAGCGCACAGACACAACGTCAGGAGCCACGTCTGGGACGTGGCGGCAACCACCTCATCATTATCTCATCAGTCAGCATGTAAACATTCGCATAATCAGCAGATCATCTTCAAAAATAGACCGCGGGACTTTTGTTAGGCTTCATAGCTATATGGCCGTCTAAGTATTTCTTTTATTTATTATTATTTTGTTTATTACTTATTTATCTATTTTTGTTTTGTCCTTAGTTTTCTTTTTGTTTCTGTTTTTTTCGTTCCTTATTACGCGTATAACAAGTGGGTTTTGTATGTAATCATATTATACATTACTTTTACTTACTTCTTTAAATATTGCACTACGCAAAGGTTATATGGTATTTTAGTATTTCTCCTTTTTGGGGTATATCTATGGCATTGAAATTGAATTCATAGTGAATATTATCAGTGGCTACACGCATAGTTTTTACTTTAATTAAAGATTTAAATATGCCTAATTTATTTGTTTTATGATTCTTGATATATACATTTTAATTGATACTTACTGTTGGAAGTTTCAAATTAAATATTAAACTGTGTCATTTTATAACTTTATATACTATTCTATAGTTGCCTTATTTTTTGTATATAGCTTAAAACCACAAACCCTTGACAATTAGTGGCGACCCTGCCAGGACAGAAAGTTATTTTTTAATTTAAAATTGTTTAGGTGTGGTTTATACTTTGTTTTGTAAAGATCTTTCTTTAAACAACCATAAATTTAAGTTGTCTTTGTTTTGTAGTCTTAAATACTATTTCTTGATCCAGGTGAGATCGAGGTGTGCTGACGTGTGGTTCCTCTGTGATGGTTATCGCCTTCTGCTGATTACTGCATCAGGCCCTGTTTTGGTAAGCAGTCGTGATAATATAGTTAGGGTTGTTAGGGATTATGGAGATTGAAAAATTAATGCAGATTGGGGAAAAATTGGGGCACCAAGGGCCAGCTCTCCAGGCTTTCATAACAGGGGAACAGAATAGACTTAGAGATGTAAGTGCAGAAGAGCGCGATCGCATGCAAGAGGAGAAAGAATTGGTTGGGCTCCAATTGGATTTAGAGAAAACTCGAGCGGAAAATGGACAAAGAAGCCAAGGAAATCAGGGACTAAGTAATGTACTACACCCTCCAAAACTCCCCCTGTTTGTTTGCGGTACTGATTGTCTTGATACCTACGTAAATAGGTTTGAAAGGTACGCCACCGCCCAGGCCTGGCCGCGTGATGTTTGGGCTGTCCATTTAAGCGCCCTTTTTACCGGAAAGGCTCTCGACACTTACGCGAGATTGGATGACAAGGACGCCCTCAACTATGACAAGGTGAAGACAGCCATCCTGAAAAGATACGCACTCACTAGCGAAGGGTTCAGGAAGAAATACCGGAGTGCCAAGCCAGAGTCGGGGGAAACAGCATCACAATATGTTGTAAGGATACGGAGTTATCTTGAGAGATGGGTGGAACTGGCGGGAAAAGGTCAGAACTATGAAGGACTTGTGCACCTACTCCTTACCGATCAATTTGTTTCAGCATGTTCTAAGGATATGGAGACGTTCATCCCAGAGAGAGACCCCACAGATATGAAGGAGTTTTCTGCTATTGCCGACCGGTTCATTGAAGCGCGGTCAGGATGGCACACTGGATCTCAAAGTAGTGGGAAGTCGTTGCCTCAGATGAAATACGATTCTTCTCCCAAAACCCTACCGGTGATAGAAGGCCCCGGCCCGCAGAAGGACAACGTACCAGACCTCAGGTATGTTTCATCTGCGGAAGGACCGGGCATATTGCCAAGAACTGCAGACAGCGGGACAGAAAGAAAGAGAGAGGAGCGTCAGCAATGGATCGTCAGGAGAATCAGAGCTCGGATCAAGACTCATTTGGAGAACCAGAAGACATTGATGATCGCGATCCGAGAGAGGTCAAATCAAAAGAGCAGGACGAAGCATCGAGTTCGAAGAGGCGTATCCGTGAGGATTCAGAAGATGGTAACGCCTGTTTGTTAGTTTATTCTTGTTTTTCATGTGCCGGAATGGAACCGGACAAGACTAGTAAGGTGGAAAATTCGCCTTGGCCAATGGTGAGTGTCGCTTGCGGCGCAAAGGCAGTGCGTTCGATGCCCGTGATGAAGAGTCTGGTCAACGGCACAAGAGTAAATGTTCTCCGGGACAGCGGATGCTCGACTGCGGTGGTGAAATCGGGACAAGTTCGACCGGATCAGATGACCGTACAGGAACGAATCTGCGTGCTGATTGACGGCACAGAGAAGAGGTTCCCTGTTGCTAAGGTCAAGGTAGATTCTCCCTTCTTAGGCGAGTTAGAAGTCTTATCTATGGACAACCCAATCTACGATGTGATACTCGGAAATGAGCATGTTCGGGAACCGGATGACCCGAATGCCTGGTGGCATGGTGAGGAAGGGATGGCGGTCGAAACGAGAAACCAGCGGAAGAGAGAATTAAAGCCTCCCAAGATATTGAAGGTGCCGGGACAGATAGATATTGCGACGGCAGCAGAATTTCGCAAGTAACAAAGTGAGGATACATCACTCAACACGATTCGACAACAAGTGACAACAAAGGAAGTGAGAACTAGTCAAAATGGGAGTAGATCTTCATTTGTGATGAAAGCTAGCCTCATCTATCGTGAGTTAAGCACGTGAATTGGGGAGGTAACCCATCAGCTCGTTCTTCCGCGCAAATTTCGACGACAGATCCTCCAGTTGGCACATGAATCGATCCTGGGAGGACATTTGGGAGCACACAAAACTGCTGAAAAGATGCTACAGAATTTTTTCTGGTTAAGCATCAGAGCTGACGCGGGGAGGTATTGCCGTTCCTGTGATGTGTGCCAGCGCTCGCTGCAAAAAGGAAAGGTTAGCAAAGTTCCGCTGGGATCTACTCCTCTGATCGAAGTACCATTTTACCGGGTAGCGGTGGATATTGTGGGACCAATTTCCCCAGTGACATCGAAGGGCAACCGATACATCCTGACGCTCATGGACTACGCCACAAGGTATCCAGAGGCAGTACCTTTCAAGAATATTGACACAGTTTCGGTGGCTGAGGCACTGTTCAGCATGTTCTCGAGAGTCGGATTTCCACAAGAGATGCTGACGGATCGAGGTACCCAGTTTACGTCGGACGTCATGAAGGAAGTCAGCCGACTTGTGTCAATCAGACACCTCACCACTACACCTTATCACCCTGCGTGTAACGGGCTAGTGGAGAAGTTCAACGGCACGATGAAGCAAATGCTTAAGAAGATGTGCGAGGAGCGACCTTCTGACTGGGATCGATACCTAGACGCGTTTCTGTTCGCGTATCGAGAAGCGCCACATGACTCTACCGGGTTTGCGCCGTTCGAACTACTATATGGGAGTCGTTCGCGGGCCGCTGATGATCGTCCGAGAGTTGTGGACAATCGAGAGCACAGGACAAGAAACGAAGACGACATACCAATATGTCATGGACCTGCGAGAGAAACTAGAGTCAACATGTCAACTTGTACAGGAACAGTTGAAGAAGTCACGGGATCGGTACCGTGAGCAGTATAATCGGAAGGCGAGGATGCGATCATTCAAGGTCGGTGACGAAGTGCTGTTTCTACTACCAACTGATCACAACAAACTGTTGATGCATTGGAAAGGTCCGTTCCGAGTCATTGGGAAGGTGGGCAAACTGGACTATCGTGTGGACCTTGGTTCAAGAGTTACGATCTTTCACGCAAACCTTCTCAAGGAGTATCACCGACGGGACGAAGATGTTGATGCAGTGGGAGATGGGTTTGCGTCCTTGGAGATCGCAGCTGTGTCCGTCATAGAAGAAGATGAAGTCGAGGACGACGCCGAATCAGACTCGATGAGAAATCAACCCGTGACAAATGAAAAGCTGTTGCATGTGCCAACACTACGACAGACGCAGACAGCAGCCGACGTGAACATCAGCAACACACTGACGGAGGAGCAACAACAGCAACTTCGGAAGTTAATTGGAAACTACACCGATGTCCTGACTGATGTCCCTGGCGGGACAAGCTTAGGGTATCACGACATCGAGGTGACAGATCCGCGACCGATCAAATCGCGACCATATCCACTCCCTCACGCTCTTCGACAGGTTGTTGACGAGGAAGTAAAGGAGATGCTAGATCTTGATGTGATTGAACCCTCATCATCACCGTATGCATCCCCGATCGTGCTAGTGAAGAAGGCGGATGGCTCGAACCGATTTTGCTGCGACTTTCGGAAACTAAACTTGGTGACAGTATCAAATGCAGAGCCAATACCTGATCCGGAGGAAATATTTGCCAAACTTGCCAAGGACAACTATTTCAGTAAAATTGACCTCACCAAGGGTTACTGGCAAGTGCCCCTCACCGATCATGCCAAACCCATGACGGCCTTTGTGACACCAAATGGCCTGTACCAATTCAAGACGATGCCGTTTGGTCTGGTCAACGCCCCGGCGAGTTTCAGCAGAGTCATGCGAAACCTGATTCGATGCATGGACGGTGTGCACAACTTCATCGATGACATTCTTGTACACACCATCTCATGGGAACAGCATCTTGATGTCTTACGAGAATTGTTCACACGACTTCGCAATGCTAATCTGAAGGCGAAACCCACCAAGTGTGTTTTGGGATATGAGGACCTCGAGTTCCTTGGACACCAGATCGGAAGAGGAAAAATCCAACCCAGACTTGAAAAGGTGGAGGCAATCCAGGAGGCAACTCAACCACAGACGAAACGACAGTTGCGGTCGTTTCTGGGGCTAGCAAACTACTAGCGAAAGTTCGTGCCCAACTTTGCAGCCATAGCAGTACCACTAACCGATCTCACGAAGAAAGGAGAACCAAACAAGCTTCGCTGGGGAGAAGCGCATATGAGAGCGTTCGACAGTCTGAAGGCAAAGTTGGCAAATTCCCCCGTCCTGCACCTACCGGAGGTTGACCGCCCCTTCATCCTAAGGACAGATGCATCGGAGACCGGGATTGGTGCGGTTCTGCTGCAAGAATTTGAGGAAGAGAAATTCCCGGTAGCGTTCGCCAGCAAAAAGCTACTTGCTAGAGAGACGCAGTATTCTACGATTAAGAGAGAATGCCTCGCAGTAGTTTGGGCCGTTCAAAAATTCGAGCCCTAACTCTATGGACGGGAATTCGTTTTGGAAGTCGACCACGAGCCATTGCGGGCTTTGCGACGAGGCAAGCTTGCAAATGGACGAGTGTGCAGATGGGCACTGGCCCTCCAGCCGTACCGATATCGCGTAGAGGCAATCAAAGGGAAGGACAATGTCGGTGCTGACTATATGAGTCGTCTCTATTAGTTTGAGATAGATGAACGAAACACGATGTAGTAGACTGAATGTTAGTAAATTGAGTTTGATTAAAGTTATTTTCCCCCTAAAATCTTTTTTTGAAAATGGGGTAAATTGTCACAAGTAAATTAGGTGTTTATTTATTAGGAATTAATTGGGACACCGTCGACAGAGGGCGACGTGATTTAAACAGATTTGGCGGTGAAAAACACATGTGACCCGGGGCGCGGTTTTGGAGAATCATAGTTAATAGTGGGAAGAGGAAAAATTAGGCAGATACGATTTTGAGTTGGGACGGAGAGCAGGCGTCTGGTTTACGAGTGAAAATTGTTATTTTGCCTGGTATTTAAATGCAGTTGGAATATTTAATGTAGTTTAAATGACAGTGAGGTCTATAGTATTTTATTAAATAAATATTCAGCATTTCAAGGCGATAACCGGCAGAGAGATCCTCGTTGGCGCCTTCCTCACTCTTACCCGGATACAGGATATAGTATACCGTATCCGGGACCTCCATTTTCCGCCGGAGTTAGGGAAGCCAGCCCTTTAGAACTCCCGCCGGCCTCGGCAGTGGTGTCGGCTTACGACAGAGTACTTGTGATCGATCAGGATCGGCCACCATCAATGCACTCATCACGCGATCGATTGTCAGCAAATCAGCGCACAGAAACAACGTCAGGAGCCACGTCTGGGACGTGGCGGCAACCACCTCATCATTATCTCATCAGTCAGCATGTAAACATTCGCATAATCAGCAGATAATCTTCAAAAATAGACCGCGGGACTTGTGTTAGGCTTCATAGCTATATGGCCATCTAAGTATTTCTTTTATTTATTATTATTTTTGTTTGTATTACTTATTTATCTATTTTTGTTTTGTCCTTAGTTTTCTTTTTCTTTTTTTTTTTTTTTTTTCGTTCCTTATTACGCGTATAACAAGTGGGTTTTGTATGTAATTATATTATACATTACTTTTACTTACTTCTTTAAATATTGCACTACGCAAAGGTTTTATGGTATTTTAGTATTTCTCCTTTTTGGGGTATATCTATGGCATTGAAATTGAATTCACAGTGAATATTATCAGTGGCTACACGCATAGTTTTTACTTTAATTAAAGATTTAAATATGCCTAATTTATTTGTTTTATGTTTCTTGATATATACATTTTAATTGATACTTACTGTTGGAAGTTTCAAATTAAATATTAAATTGTGTCATTTTATAACTTCATATACTATTCTATAGTTGCCTTATTTTTTGTGTATAGCTTAAAACCACAAACCCTTGACAAACCCCATGTCGCCTTGTGCAGTACCCATGGCGAACTTTGATATACTTGATATTGAACTATAAAGCGTTTTGATACTTTAGTATGTTTGCACAAAATATAATTATCTCGTGGTGCATGTATAGTGCAAATAAGTATCGTTATCTCAAATTTGAAGAAGGCAAATTATGCTGATAAAAACATCCACAGTTCTCCATTGTTTGACAGATTCAAGAAATGTATTGTTCGTATTATTCATGTCACCATTGCTAAGGCCTACGGTAATTTTGATAACTGAATATATTTACCATGATAGTAAACATGACCACACAAAAACAAATAACGAGCATCAAAATTGTGAAACTTATTATCAATTTTTTTTTTGGTATTATATAATGTTGCAACGTGGATAATAAACAATTAACATAGCAAATGAAGAATGCAGATTAATAAACCAAAATCGATCGAATGGATTTCATATATTTGATGTTTCGCTCCTTTATGGACCGTTGAAGCTCATATATACAGGTATATTGGTACGTAATGCACCTTCTAGAAACGTACAGGTTTGACACTCAAAATATAAGGGCAGGCTGCACGATAAAAAATATATAGATGAAAACTAAAACAACAACAAAATAATACAAGTGTTTTGAAGTGTGCTTTATGTGCACTCTCATGCACAATATCAATATCGACTCCCCCCCCCCCCCCCCCCTCTCCCACAAACGAAGAAAACAAACGAGAATTTACGAGAAGGAAGAATAATATATAGAATCATAAAATCACTGATGAATGAGGTCATTAGCGTCTGACGGGCTTTCAGTTAATATGCAATATTAATCGGACTCATTTTATTTCTGTTTACAGGGACAGTAACGGAGATCGAGCGCATTCACACCTAAGTCATTTGCTGTGACTTCTCTACCACCATGCCTGTCTCTCTATGTGAGTGGAGATTAAGAATTGGGAGATTTCTCTCTCGAACTCTGAGCGATGACAACACGGGATATACACACATTAACCATTCAAGGACAAAGCGGCAGAAACAGAAGCAATGCAGCTCCAATTTTTTTCTGGAGAATGACCAGAAAAAAGAAAGCCATGAACCAAGGAGCTTAGACTATATGGTTGTACTTATTCTTGTAACATTGCTGACATTGGTTTGTTTGCAGAGAATAAGTGAGGGGCTGGTACCTAACCTAAATGACACTGGAGATTCATTCGATACACCTTCAGTCAGAACATCAAAACTTAACTCTCCTGTTTGGTCAATCCAGTCAATATCTGCATCATACGACAATTCATCATTCGAACATTCTGCAGTTGGAAAGCCATCTAGACTGAACTCGTCCTGCTTTACAATCAATTCAGTACCCCTATCATGCGACACCACTACGAAACCCTCATCCCACCAAACCATCGCTAGTTCTTCAAGACTGGACTCTCATGTAGCTGCATCTTGTTGCAACTCGTCGTTGTTTGCAGCGGCCAGGAAACCTGCGATATCTGGACTTGCCATGCAGGTGAACACTGCTATCGAATGGTTTAGCGCAGGGGCGTCGATCCTGGGGGCAGGGGGGCGGTCGCCCCCCCCCCCCCCCCCCCCAGTGGAAATATTGGGGGGGGGGGGCGAACATATAATTTCGCAACCCCCCCCCCCCCCCCTCAATAATTCCGAAAATGAGGAAGAAAAAAATCGAGTGATAATAATGCCAAAGAGGGGAAAGACACATTTATCAATAATTAATCTTCAAAATAGCCGTTTTTTGAGTTTGAAAAGGACTGTAAATCTCTTTTTTGCCGCGCGCTTCGCGCGCATTCAGTTTCTCATATTACAAGTTTCATTTGGGTAGCGGGAACTCACCTTTCAAAATGTGTTGGGCAGTGTAATTTCTCAAACGCACACCTGAAACGAAGTTTATTAAACCCTCATCTATAGATAGCACACCGTCACAGAAAATAAAATAATCTGAAATATATCTTTCAGTCAATTCGGTCCATATGCCACAAATCAAATTGGAATATCATGTCCCCTCACATTTGAAAGTGGAGGAGATTGTCCCCCTCCCTGTGTCATTATGTATGTTTGGTTCCATACTTATATACTTCATAGTACGCGAAATTTCTGTCTCAGGTGTGCGCCAAATCGCACAATTTCACGCCCAAAAATACAAAAGCTCCCTACTGTGGGAGAGGGACACCACCTCCCACACCCTTCCCCGCTCGGTCGCTTCGCTTCCTCGCAATGACTCTCCTCCACTTTTGAGAAGTTGTTTACGCCCTTGCTTAGTTTCATGGGAGCCCAATGCCCTAGACTATATCGATGGCTCTATAGTATACAGGATCACGTGTATCCATCTCATGCAAGGCTCAATCTTTTCCTCGCTATGCCCTTTAAAAATACGTTACGAGTAGGTTCACTATTTTATACAATTTTAACACCCATGATAGGAGTTGCAAATGTCTGAAATCTTAAAGCTTCCGGGGGCTCCGCTCCCTGGACCCCCATTTTTGTCCCCAAATGTCAGGTCTTCGAGCCATCAAGACACTTCCAATGAGCGCATAATCAAACTTCCGGGCATGCCAATGTGGGGCTTTTAGCTCTCTCAGTGGTCACTCTAGAATTTGTTTTCAAATTTCGCCCCCCCCCCCTCCCCCCCCCCCCCCCCCCCCCCAATCGCAAAA
Organism: Echinarachnius parma; assembly: GCA_037951105.1. Classification (NCBI taxonomy): domain Eukaryota; kingdom Metazoa; phylum Echinodermata; class Echinoidea; order Clypeasteroida; family Echinarachniidae; genus Echinarachnius; species Echinarachnius parma. Next base: position 61,918 of record JBAMJV010011642.1, read on the forward strand.
ACGGATCGACGCCCCTGGTTTAGCGTACACAAATATATTTCATTTGTTTTATTGTCAGAAATATATCCAGTATAGCACATTTGTATTTGTTTATAAAATTGTGTTCATATCATATGCTGGTCAGTTTCTATATGTTTTTAATAATGTTTACAAAAAGCTGCATCACTTTGGTGATCGCTCGCACATAACCCTAAGTTAAAGTAACTAGTTTAATTAGGCCTAACATTTCCGGATCCTCAAAATCAAATTGGAATTAAAGCGATTTCCTCATACCTTGTTTAATTTGTATTAGCAATATGGGGACTTGCTATTTGGAGTAAAACCATTTGGTTCACTACCCAGTTGGTCCACTGTCAATTAGTCTAAACCCGGTTCGTCCACAGTAATTTAATCTACCAATATTTTGGTCAATGGATCAAATTGTCTACCTGCCAATTCGGGTGATAACCACATGGTCTACTGACCATTTAGTCTAATATACATTCGGTCTAATCTCTATTTGGTCTACAATCACTTTTGTCTACACCACAAATAGCAGTAGACCAACCGAGTAGTGGACCAAATGATGGTAGACCAAAAGGTCATAAACCAACAAAATAAGCATGAGACAGGTTTCGGTGTTACAAATTTCCATTTCGTTCAAACGATATTTACGATTGAAGTGTTTTGATATGAAATTTTCTACGGGACCTTAATGTTCAGCCGTGTACAAAGTAAATGCAATGAGTAATAGATATTACTTTTCCTTTTACCTCATTAATTATCTGACTATTAACATCCAAATAACTTAAAATCTTCACATATTCCATTCTGGACATATCAGATCACTCCTGTGCAGATTTTTGTGGAGCCCACCGAGGTGGAGGGACATATAATTAGGGATCCAATGTATTCTTGTAAAATATTTCTGGCCAGTTTCTTTGTGTTTTTTTTTTTACTAATTTCTGTATAAAGCTGCATCACTTCGGTAATGGTAATCTGTTTCACGAATCGTGTGGGGTACCTAAAGGTAGTATATTCTTCATTAACCTGCAGCTCTGATGTATGTTTCCATTCTATCTGTAGCATGAATCCTTCTCTCAGAACTCATCTTTGTCATCCTGTGTGAGCCTCGCGAAGGACCAAGGACGATGCCTGGGGCAGCTGTTCATCTCCAGACTTCACCTCGTGAGGGCAGGAGACATAGAAACCAACCCTGGTCCTCAGACTGATCCTCAGACCGGTCCTCCGGCACAAGGAGCAAGGAGCAAGGATGTAGATTACAGGTAGTTAAATCCCTCATATACATTAGATTGACCCGTATGGTTTCGGAGATGGGACTGCCACGGATCAATGTCCTATTTTGATCTAGATTTCGTCTCTCTTCTGCTTAACTAATGCTCAAGAGCCCCTCTTTAATCGCATATTACAAATTATTAAAATAATGTTTAACAACTGCGTGCCTTGTATATTAAGAGTCCAAATTCAATTCCGAACATCAAGTTTCTAGTGCACATGTCACGTTGCCAATGTAATGAATATATACAATTTAATTGTATGTAATAATTATGTTCCAAAGAGAAATATGTTCCTGTAAATGTAGTTTGTATTGGGTAAAATAAAACAGTATCTTTAAAACAAATGATGTATTTATTAGAAAAACGCCTTGACATACACGCTTATTGATGTTCACTATTGCTTTGAGGTTTTACAACAACCACATCCTCACCCTGCAGCTAAATCAAGGTTAACCTATTGCCTATGGGAACCTGTCGGTCCTGAGCTAAATCCATGGGATTGCAAAATGTAATAAGGAACAGGCTACCACTAGGTTATCGCAACCAGTGCAAGTTAACATTATTCTAACATTATCGATACATTGAACGCTCTTGAGAAAACAAAAGAAGGCAACGCACTATTTCCTACATGATTTAAATAAAGGATCATTGGTTTAATAGCGATAGTAATGGTGGACTATGATAAAAAGAACCCGAGACCTCCGGACTGCTTTATTCCAAAGTTAGTGTGAATTATGAATCACCAACACACCCATTTACAATTTACACCCTTCCTTATATAAATTATAAACAGAAATCTTGCCATATATACTTTTGTAATTAATCAAATTCAAAAGTGCCCCAAAACTAATTTAGCACCCAGTACATTCCAATGTATGGTATACTGCAGCATTACAATATTTTGTTCCTTTCCTACCTAATACTGTGTATATTCTATCACCACAGCCCAACTACATCTGAAGTCGTCCTATCCGATGAGATCATCATGGAACTCGCCAGAGAAGTCCCTCATGACAAGTTTGATGTTCTAGGCGTCAAGCTTGATAAGTCATGGACTTCGGTCGACAATACATTGCACAGGCACGGGAAAGACACCGCAAAAGCTGCGACTGAGATTCTGATGGCATGGAAGACGAAGAACGGCGCTGGACTTGAGCAGGCCAAGCAACTCAAGGTTATCTTGGATAAGGCTGAACTGCGTTATTTGTCTACAAAGCTTGCATCAGAGATAACTAAATCGGCGTCTTCGTTGGAAAGTGAGTCAGTCAGACTGCCCGTGGCTCAGGCATGTCAGGGTATGGAGCCTGCACCAACAACAGCTGCTGTTACACCAACGCCGTTACATGGAGGTAAGTTTAATTATTTTGTTTGAAATTTCATTTTAAAAAGAAAACTCTGCCACTTAAAAGAAACACATGATCATACTTAGTTATGCTAAACATGACGCACTAATCTCAATCATTGAAACTATATTGTAATAAGGTTTATAGAGAGACTGAAGTTACGGACACTTACCTAATACACATAACGTTGTTTTTATTGGTGGAGCAATAAAGTGTAATACCGGGCGTGGAATAAAATACTTTCATGATTTCATGTTTGATGATTTAAAAAGTATTTCATTGAATACATTCGCATCGCAGCACAATATTTGATAGTTTGATAGGGTGGTACAGTTTTGGTGTAGAGGGCGAACTGCAAGACATATCGTATTTGCAACGTCATGAAATACTATGTGTAATGAAAGAGCACGGGATTTTAAATACAAAAAAAAAAATGTGTATGATCGATATCGGTTTAGAAACAGCTGAAATACATAAATATCATAGTGGCATTGTAATTGTTGTTTGATGGTGTTCCTATTGAATCATTATCTTTACCAAACGTCACATTCAGAGTGTTTGATAAGAAATGCTAACAACTTTAATGTTTCTAGAGGGCGCTGCTTCCAACCCTGTAACCTAGCCTTTTATATATGCTTATGTAGCATTCGCATTCGTTTTTGTATGATATCGAACAAGTTTGAGTTACTAACATTCAGTTTTACCAGAAATGTATTAACCCTTTAAAGGGATCTAGTAACTTTGTTGAGATGTGCAAAAACTAATGAATGGTTGATGCAATGTATATTGTTGTTATCTCATATGTCCACAGGGTATTGTGTGAAAATTTCAAGTCAAATGGACAATGTATGGCCAAGTAATGAGCGAAAATGCAAAGTGATATTGGGTGATATTCACCAACTCACTGCATTCACTTTGTACAGGGATGAAAATCTCGCCCGGAGATTTTCTTATCTGAATACTTCAATCATACATATCTTTGTAATGAAAGGGAAATTTGAAAAACCGAAAGCTGTCCCATGATTTTATTGTTAATACGAATACAACAAGGTATAAAGGAACCACTAGAATTAAAATTTTATTTTGAGGATTTGGACAATGTTACTAAGTCCCTTTAACGTTCACACACGCGCATTGACATGATATACACTCATTCTAAGCGTCTTAATATTTCTCCAGATTGTGTAGAATCAGTCTACAGTCTACTTTAAATTGATTGATTATTATTATTTCAAACACAGGGATCTGACCAGAATGAAATAAAAGTGCTGACAAATTAGCAAAGATAAAAAGATTTATCCGGGATTCGAACCCGAGACAGTGTTCCGGGTTGCTAGAACGGTGCTCTACCAGCTGAGCTATATAATTCCCGTAAAATGTGTTTCTATCCTGAAATCCCCGAGTATTAAATTCTCGCGTTGGTCAGAATTTAGAATTTATATTAATCAATGTTTACATTAAGTGAGTGCGACTTATAATTAATTATGATTTATGAAGGGAGTGGTTCAGTGGCGTAGACAGGCTCTTACACCTGGGGGGGATGATTTGCCGTTCACCGGACCAAGACCAATTAGTTCGCGGCCGAGACCACCTGCCTGAAATATTTCGAGACCAAGACAATTGCTAGAAAGTCCTCTCAGTGGCTCAGTGTGTGTGTGGGGGGGAGGGGGGGGGGTTAGATGTCAGGGGTGGATCTAGCTTTTTGCTAAGGGGGGGTTGACCCAATGACGATGCGGAGCATCGTTCACGAGCCGCGAAGCGGCGATTTTTTTTGCTATTTTGAAACCCCGTAAGTGATGTTTCCACATCACATTTTCACTTGGCAGCCCAGGGGAGGGGGGGGGGGGTTAAACCCCCTAACCCCCCCCCCCCCCCCCCCCGTAGATACTCCACTGGGTGTTAAGATGGTCGTGACCAGGCGGGCCGGAAGCAGTTTTGGATTGGGGGGGGGGGGGGGTGTGGCAAAACCTATGTGGGATCACGATTTGGTGTGTGTAGGGGCTCGTGCCCAACCACACTCACAGTGCTGCCAACTTCTAGCCAGATGTGAGAGTGAGACATTGCCGGGAGCGAAGCGACCAAGCCCGAATGATTGAAGTGACTGAGCGGGGGGGGGGGGGGGGGGGGGGAGGGTGTGGGAGGGGGGTGTCCCCCCTCCCACGGTAGGGAGCTTTTGCATTTTAGGACTTGACATTGAAATTCTGGCTTAACATTGACTGTATCTGGGAAAGCATGTTATGATTTGATCAACCAGAAATTGTAAATATATTTTCACGAAGAAAACACAGAATTGACACACTAATGAGCATGCAGCCCAACAAAAACACAAATATTATATTGTATTTATATTTAGCGTCACACACAGGTCCAACATCACCATATGCCACATAATGTATGATCTAACAACTTAGCCTATATCCAAGAATGAGTCCCGAGGGGCGACGCTACCGAGGGCTGGGGTAGAGCCAAAAAGGGTTTGGGAGGGGGTATCCCCCTCGCACGGAGAAGATTTTGCATTTATATAATATACTTGAAATGGTGCAATTTTAGCACGTCACACAAGCAGCCAGAGCAATGGCAGCCTACACTGGAACACGGAACTGTATACAGAAATAAATACTCACCCCAGAACGCAAGTTACACTACAAACTGAGATAATCTTTTCGCGAGCGAAGCGCGCAGCGAAAATTGAAAATGGGTGTATACATTACGTTAGAATTAACAAGTCTTAGCTCATACAACTAATGTTTTCATTCCTACTCGTATACGGATACACACACAACAAATATATCCTTCCCTAAAACCTGGGGGGGTTGATTGTATATGTCACCCCCCCCCCCCCCCCCCCCCACCTTGTGAGGTGGGGGATGCATCCCCCTCATCCCCCCGTTGTCTACGCCCCTGGAGTGGTTACAGAGTACTGAGTAGGACTGTTTAGTCTTCTTCATTGGGTAGTTATTCCAATTACTGTGGTAGAACAAATGTAAACATTTTTCCTGAGTTTGTAGTTAAAAAAAAAAATACTATATTGCAGATATGACTTTTGTAAGGAGGTGATAGCTCGGGCGTAGACATGTCATTGATACCCATTCAACTGGGGGATGCTCTATTCATTCATCCCCAACTAATGAATAGGTATTAAGTAAGTCGCTACGCCCGTGGGTGATAGGATGATACCAAAATGTTAACTGTCCGTTGTTAGGACCCTTATGGCGTATCTACATAGTGATGGAAACCACTACTTGTAAACAACATCGAATTATCAATTATGTTATGTATTTGAAATGATAAATAACGTTACAAAGCTCTGGTGCTGACCTATAATAACTCAGGTTAAAGTGATCCATTAACTTTCTTTCATTAGCCTTTTTCTATGAAAATCTTAAAATACATGCCATTCTCAATAATCTTACAATGAAATTGCTGTATGATTGAAGTCTCAAATATTCCATTGTAAAAAATATAAGGTTACTGAATCACTGTTTCAGTTTCAGTTTCAGTTTAGTTTATTTCATTTCCAAACAAAATTTAAATACATAGCATTGTACAAAAAATACAAGGTTTACATGTGTGAAATAAATTGAAATAGATGTACAATGAAAACTACAATCATATAATTATGGTAAATAATATATTTGGAAATGGAGGGATCCACTAAAAAGCAATGCTTGTAGATTGTGGACCCCTCGGGTAATAATAAAGCAATTAAATCATAATTCATAATAAAATCAAATTATACTTTAAAACGTATTTTGTTTGTAATTAACAATAAATTGTACATTTGAGTTGAAAATTGCTTCCAGTAAAGATTACTAAAAACAAATAAAGATGTGGGCCGACAGAGACTTCGACGAGCAAAACAAAACAATACGACACAACACAATACAACGTGCATAGCACAGGATAGCACAGGATGCCAAATACATAAGATTAAGAGTGAATGAAAAGATGTGAAAGTAACATGTACATAGAGGTAACATGAAGAGAAAGGATGGTTGGATATGGATAGACAGAACTGTTCACGCATACGAGTATAAGTGATATAATAGCGCTCAATACAAAAACAAATCAAAGAATATGGAAGGCAAGTTTTTAGTGAACAATAATACAAGCATATAAATGATGACCTTTTATTGACTAACTAGGAGTTTTATAAGATTGTAATAATAATAATTTAATTCTTTTCTTAAACAAATTAAATGAAGTTGCATTTTTAATATAATCACTGAGTGTATTCCAAAATTTGGGACCAGTATAAATAAATGTATTTTGAGCTAACAACGTTCTTAATAAGGGCAAATGGAATTCTCCCGAATGTCGTGTTGGGTACTTATGAACTAATTGATTTTTTAAAAACATTTCATCAAAAATTGCGGGTAAAGTATTGTTATTATAATTATACATACTGTAATAGTGACTGCTTGATTTGTCTTAATTATGTATTGATGTTTCTAAACCGGATACATAATAATGTCCATTTTTTCGTAGAAATCTTCAACATAAAAAAACTTTAAAATATTATGCAAAGAAGATATGTGATGTATTGATGAATATATTTTCTTCACAAAGCATTACATATTCTTTACGTTCGTTTTATCATACAGGGAATGAAGAGGTCAACATCGCACCGAATATAGCGTATTTAGGGACAGAGCAAGCAGCAGCAGAAGCTGCTGATACACCGACATCGCTGCTTAGGGGTACGTTAAAATTAATTCCTTCGATTAATATTTGAAAGGAAATTTAAATGTATCACATG